>KZ820373.1:0-12649 GCA_003144235.1 Violaceomyces palustris
GGGGGGGGGGGGGGGGGGGTTGGGGATAAGGCAGGGGATTTCGAGATCTTTACAAAGAAGGAATGGAAGGGGGAACAGGAAGGGGAACCGAATCGAGAAGAGAGTGCCGTTCATTTACCTGTTGAGAAGGGCTGAGGTTTATGGAATGCGAAAAGGGGGGAGAGGGGGGATGTGGGAAGCGGGGTGACGTTTCTAGAACCATTTTTCCCCCTTCAACACCTGGCGTTGGGTCGAGAGTTGAGGTTGTACGTGATCCAACCTCCCGCGAGGCCTCTCTTGTAATCCCAGTCGGCGGCCTGCTCCGTCTTCCAGGTCCACATGATCTTTTAATTTCAGTCGGAGGAAGAAAGGGGGGGAGATCTTCGTTCAGTGAGTGGTTTTTTTCTATTTCGCCGATTTTCGCTCTCCAACACCACGATCGGAACAAGAGAGAAAACTACTCACCCAACCGGAGCCCCTCTCGTAAACCGAGATTTGGGTTTCGAACATGTCCCTGAGGTAGTTCTTGTAGGTCTGGCTAAAGTTGTTGCCGTTGCCCGTCTTGGCCGAGCAGGAGCCGATGTAGTAGCTGTCGCCTCCGAAAGAGCCGTCGTACCTGGCACCCACTCCCCTGCCGTTCAGGTACTTTGCGCAGTCGGTGGGTGCCGTGGTCCACTCTCCCACGATGGTCCAGAGGTTGTTCTGCGAGGAAGAGATGGAGGAGGCCTTGCTGCAGAAGAAGTTGAGCCTCTGGTCCTTGGACATGGCGTTCTCGCCCGGAGAGAAGACCGAGTAGATGTGGGTGTCGAGGAGGACCTGCTGGTACTGAGGAGGCGGCATGAAGCCGTTCCAGTAGGAGAGGTCCTGGAAGGCGTCGTGGATCGCCACGGCCACGTTCCCAAAGCTCTGCCGGACGGCACCGTAGCCATCCCTGTAGAACTGCTTGGTGTACTCGAGTAGCGCGTTGCCGTTGAAACCGGCCGGCTCGTTGAGCAGCTCGATCACGGTCACCGTACCGTAGAACTCGGAGGCCGAGAAGGTCTTTGCCATGGTCTGCAAAGCCGCCTTGGCGCGGTTCGCGTTGTTGGGGTTGTTTGGCCACCTGATCGCCCCCTTCCTGCCAGAGTTGTCGAACCCGTTCTGGGACCCTGGCGCTCCGTGCAGGTCGATGAGCACCTTGATGTTGTGGTTCCTCGCCCACCTGACGGCCTTGATCAGGTAGTTGAACTGGTTGGATCGAACGTAAGGCTCGCCGTTCGACGTGTCAAAGGCCCAGTAGCCGATCGGGATCCTGACGTGGTTCAGACCAGCGCTGGCGATCTGCCTAAAGTCGTCCTCGGTGATGAAAGAGGCCCAGTGCGACTCGAGCCTCGAGTAGGCGTCGCCCACGTACTGTCCAAAAGTCCACTCGTCAATCACCCTCGAGTCCCCAGTGTTGTCGAAGAGACTCGGCGTGATCCAAGGCTCGGCGACCAGCCAGCCTCCAAGGTTGACACCCCTGACCTTGGTCGAACCGTAGTTGAATCCCGGGTTCTGCCTCTTCTCATTCTGCTCGAGAACGATCCTCGGATTGACGAGCAACTCGCCCCTCTCGTCCAACAGGTCTCCCATCAGATTGCCATCGGCGTCAGCCCTGATCACTGGTCTGGAGTTGTCCTGGCTAGGGTCGATGAAACCGACAGCGCTCGCGGGAAGACCGCTGGCTGATGGGATCGCCAGGCCGAAGAGAACGGCAGCCACAAACGTGGCCGACAATCTTATCCGAAAGGAGATCATCTTTGCGTGGAGGGCTATAGAAAGCTAAAAGAGTGTGGTTATCCAAGATCGATGGGCCGCTATGGTCAAAGGAGGATGTACCGAGAGTCGAGTAAGGAGCGTCCCAGCAGGTGGTTGAAGGATGGAAAAGGAACAGAGAAGAGGAGTCAGATGGAGATCAAGAAGGGGATTCTGGAAGCACGCCGGGTCGGGTCGAAAAGAGAGAGGTGGGTGTTGCTGGGCCAGCAAAAGAAAAAGGTCGGGAAAAGATCGCAGAAGATGCCATGGTCAGGGTGAAGGAGAGTTGGGAGAGATTGGGGAGGATATAAAGGAAAGGCGAGATCCTTTGCCAGCTCTCATGGCTCGCAAAAGGTGATGTGAGAACCTCTTCCACTCTAGATGCCGAGCCAGAACGGGCAAGCCGAAGAGCCAAGAGCCAAGAGCCAAGAACTCGAGGTCGTTGTTCAAGGAGGTCGAAAGGAGGTTCAGAAACGGCACGGGATCGCCGAAGTGCTTTGGACCGAAAGGCGGCGTATTGACCCAACGTATGCCGATCCTAGAGGCTTCTTTGATCACCCGAACCCTCCTTCTTCTCCACAACGCTCGTCATCTCTTGGGGAGACCCACGCATGGGGAAAAGGCCAAGCCCAGTGACCGCGATGGACGACGACCATAACGGCCAGCTCAGATGACCGTCGTCCTCAAGGGGGGGAAAGAGAAGAAAAAAACCCTCCGAGGCCGCAAACCCTCCAGACCCTTGTCATGCGAAAGATATTGAAAGGAAATGGGAGATCTGTTTACCGCAAGAAAGAGAGGGGAAAAAAGGGAAAGAAGCTCACCTGGAATGGGACTCGTGTATGCTAGTCGCCGAACCGGAAGAGTGAGGATGCCGTCTAAGCGTCTTGGAAGAGGCTGAAGCGATGAATGCAGACGAGAGAGAGAAACAAGAGAGAAGGATGAACACCGCCACTCGGGAGAGGGTGCTAGCAGTCTAGCGTCGGGCCACCGTATCCTATCACAAAGGCGAGGGGTTGCGCAGGGGGGCTTTCGCCGTAGGGGTTGATAGAGGCCGAGCTCTGAATGATTCCCGATCCCCCTTCCTTTTCGCAGGGTAGTTGTGCCGGTGCGCCTTCTCTGAATGGGAGAGATGTGAGGAGAAAGGGGTCGGTGGTTGTTCCCAAAGTGTGAGCGAAGGTGAAGATCGAGGAACGGGAGAGGGAAGAGGAGGGGGGGGGGGGGGGGGGGGGGGGGGGGGGGGGGGGGGGGGGGGGGGGGGGGGGGGGGAGAAGGGGGATAGGAACCGGAGGGTTAGGGGATTGGGATGCCAGCCTTCTATAATCACCTCGAGTTGGGTAGGGATAGCTTGAGGGGAAGACTGGCCAAGCCAACGTAAAATCAGGGGGGGGAAGGCACAGAAACGGTCAAAGGGGGCGGTTGCAAGGGTTTAGCCAAGATTCGATTCCGATGTTGGAGAGGGTTTGTCGAAGAGGGGGGAATTCCAGCCGAGCCCGCCACGGAAACGGAAGGGAGTGGTGCTCTGCTCCCCAATCACCGTCCCGAGGCGAGGGAGGGAGGGAGGGAGGGGAAGACCAAACTGCTGCTTTGACCGGCCAGTTGGGAAGACGGTGAATCTGACTCGGGCTGTTCTTACCTGACCCAAGTGTTGCTCTCCTCTTTCACGCTGTTGCCTTGGATGTTCTACGCGCGGCAGACGGGAATCCGAAAGGTGAGAGGGGAGAGAAAAAGAAAAAGTAAAGAAACGAGTGGCCAGAAAAGGAGCCGAGTCAAAAGCGAATCCAACAGAGTTTCGCCTCTAGCTTGGGCAGGGCTGATCCTGGCTGCACTCATGACCGTGTGAGATGACAAACCTGAGAGGCTGTTTCTGTGCGAGTGTCTTTTCTTATTCTCCTTTTGATGTTGTTCCTTCCACAACCCTGTACAGGAGAAAGGAGTTGGACGAGGGTGAAGGAGGGGGAGGAAGGAGGGGAGAAAAAAGGGGGGGAGAGGGGAAGGGGGAGGGGAAGGAGAGTTGATTTAACTCGCTTAATCAACTCAGGCTAGATGCCGAGCTTTATTTTGTCTCAGTTTCTCCGCGATCCTGGAAGGAGAAAAGAGAAAAGGAAAAAGGAAGGGCCTTTGAAAGAAGAAAAAAAAAAAAAAAAGAGGGTGAGGAGGCCGAGACCGAAAGCTGTGAGGGAAAACGAGGGTGGTGATGGATGATTGGTCGACTCTCTCTCCTCGCCGCGATGTGACTCGGGACAGCTTGATCACAAGGTTGGGAGAGCCTCCAATGTGACTTTGGCGAGAAGCTGCGGGTATGGATGGGGTGTGTGTGTGTGTGTGTGTGTGTGTGTGTGCGTGTGTGTGTGTGTGTGTGCGTGTGTTTGCTAGCCAGCTAGCAGGCAGCAGCAGCAGCAGCAGGATGGGGAATGCGGGGGATGAGAAAAGACTGTCGGGTGGCGAGAGAATGGAAGCGAGAGAAGGGGAGAGGAAGTGGGAAGGCAAGGCAAGAAGGGAGAGAGGAAGAGAGGAAGATTGAAGGAAAGAAAAAGGAGGGGGACGGGGAGGGGGTAAGAAGTGAGAGGAGAAGAAGGTTTGTGAGCAAGGCAGAGTCAGGAGTGACGGTCCAAAAGGAAAGGAAAGGAAAGAAGAGGAGCGAGAGAGATCTTGGGGAATGCAAGTGACAGCAAGGGTTCGAGTTTGCAGGATTCGGTCTGGGCGAGGCGAGAAAGTAGTGGGGAAGGAGCATGATCACGATCGACAGTCTATTCTGTCCTTCCCCCCCCCCCCTTTCTTTTTCTCCGAACTTGCCTCGGTGAGACAGTCCCTCCTTTGCGACATGGCCGCTTCCCTTCCCTGGAAGAGATAAAAAGAAAAAGAAAAAGGAAGGAAGGAAGGAAAGGTGCTGCCATGATGGTCCATCCTTCCAACTCTCTCTACGCTCGCAGATCTCGTACACTGCTCCCGAGGAAAGGCGATCGAGGATTGAGAAATGGAGAAGGTAAAGATAGGAAGGGGGAATTCTAGTAGAAGCTCGCTCGATTGCAACGGAGAGGGAAAGGTGGCAAGGGGCCATAGGAAAGGGAGGGTGGGGCAACCGACTTGTATATTTTTACTTTAGTCAAAAGTGATCTCTTTTTGACCGAGTTGTGTTTTTATTCGCTAGGTTCAACAAGCCCGCCCCCCCGGAGTGCACCGCGTGACGTCAATTCTCCTCCGATAGCGCCCCCCCCCCCCCCCCAGCCTTGGTTTGATTTCCAACGCAAGTGAGAGTCGCTCACCACCTACAGGGATTTGGTTACTCTCTCCAAGCCAGGTTGGCCAAATCGGACGGAAAGGAAAGGGCAATCAGGTTCCGTTGGCACACCACTTTGCCTAGCTCAACCCCACCCAGCCTTCGAGCGATTGACTGGCCTTTTCCAAGGGGGCTTGTGGTTGGAGGGGGTTGAGGCTGGGTTACCATTCGTTTCGCTCGCAACAGCACTACATGGTTTAGCGCCAGTGGCAAGTCGAGGCTTGAGTGTCCGATGCAACGGTCGTTCGCAAGCGATCTTTACAAGTACGGGGAAAGAGAAGAAGGACGCGCTTCCCAAGGCGAGATCGAGTGCAGGTTGAAGAAAACCTATGCACAAACACGTTCTTGCATACGAGTCGGTTCGAGGTAACGACCTAGGGTTTTACATACGTGAGGCCCTTTGCGTGTAGAATCGTAGTGTGTGTGTGTGTGTGTTGGTGTGGAGGCATGCATGGGCATGACGGTCGGAGCAAATGCAGAGGTGAGACGCACAGGTCGGTTGGAGTTCCCCTACTTGGCTGAGGGGAGGATGAATAATAATGTCGTTCCTCGAACCGACAAGGCGCGCGCGTGAAGGGGAGGGAGTGTGAGTGCACGGCTCTGTTTTGGCTGCGAACTGCTTCACCAAGGCCAGAGTAGTGGGAAAGGAGGGAGAAGAGGGAGAGTCGTTTCGGTTGGATGGCGGCGGGTTGGTTGGGACTCGAACTAGAACCGCGTCCGTTCCCTCTTTCCAAGTACCGGACTACGCTAAGATGACTAGCGACCCAAGCGAAGGGAGCCCGAGGTGTGCTAAAGAGGGAAAGAGAAAGAGGAGAGACGAGAGACGAGAGACGAGAGGGGAAGAGAGGGAAGAAGAAGGAAAAAAGAGAGAGAAACAGAAGGAAAAACACGCTGAATTAGGAGAATGGTTGACATGACCTACGGTGACACCTCTCGCCCTTCCCCCACCCTCCCTACTCACCTCCCTCCTCCCTCTATCTGGGCAGTGTTCTATTCCGACCGCCATCGTCGAAAGCTTTAGCTGGATGGTGAAGCCAAGCCCTCTCTGGCTCTGACACAGGTGTTGATTCGCCTTTCACGTGAAGAGAGAGAGAGAGACAGAGAGAGAGAGACAGGGAGACAGAGGAATCGCGATGTGAAATGTTGCAACTCGGAACAAAGTTGGTGACTCACACGTGACTGTGCAAAGAAAGGGAGGAGAAACAAGAGATGCTTCTTGGAACTTGGTGGGTGGGGGGACTGGGCTCGGAAAGGATTTCGTTACAACAGGCAAGGCCCGCCACCTGCCTCCTACACCTTCTGCCTTGGGCCGAGACGAGGACAGTCAGGCCAAGTCTCGGGACTCTTCTTCGTCTTTGGCCTGCGTCCTCGATCTTGCCTCCTCTCGCGAGTTGGGACTCAGAAAACAAGAGTCGACAGACGACGACGGATACGACCCCTTCCTCCGTTCTAAACGTTTCCTCTGCCCGCTTCGCATGGACTCAAACCCGGTCGCCGAAGTGGGAAGGGTCGGCTTCGTTCCATCCTCTTGCCGGTCCATGGATAGATGTACCGAGTGTGAGGATGTATGAATGAAATGAATGAACTGTAGGCGGTGTCCAGTTTGACCCGTGGGGACAGGGGTTGGGCTTTGATGCCAAGTTTGGGTTTGGATCGGACCAAGCCACACCAACGAGGGACCCCGCGACTTTTGCTCCTGACGTTTTCTCCGCACGCGCGCGGACCATGAACTTTGTTCCGAATCAACAAACCTTCATTCGAACTGCTTCCTCCGTCTCGCTCTCTTCACGTCTCCCAGTCACAAGCAGCTTTCGTTCAACGCTCTCACCTAGAACTGACCGAGGGTAGAGTCTTGGTAAGCGAGGCATAAGCGGGGTTGGGAAAGAACAAAGGTGGGGAGGAGAGGAAAGTGTGGGAGAGCAGAGTCAACGAGTCTGGAGGATGGCTTGAAAGGAAGGAGGAAGGGACGAGGGGGAAATAGAAAGCATGCCCAGCGCATCCCGCCTCCATTCACGCTTTGCTGCCCGCACTTGCCGAGGTCGGGACATGTCCCCCCCTTCGAGAACCAGCGAGCATCAAACCAAGCCAAACTGGGATTGCTCGAAAAAACCAGGAATACAAGGTCGCCAGTCACGGGTGCGAGAGAGAGAGAGAGAGTCATAAGTGTGTGTGTGTCCTTGGACTGGTTTGAAGGACTTCTTGGCGAAAGGTTTGAGGAGATCCGAGTGGGAGTGGAAAAAAAAAAAAAGAAAGCGTCATAGATGGAGTAAGCAAGACAGGGGAGGGAAACAGGAGGTGGTCAGACTTGAAATCCTCCGAGGGTCGGAGGCTCTTGGAAAAGGGCGAGGCGAGATCAAGGGGGTTGGGTGGAAACCGAGAAGGGATAGCGTCGATTTCATTCACACGGATCTCAGCCTCCCCCTCCCCTTCCCCGCTCAACTCCCCCGCAAGTGGAAGAAGAAGGAGTTGGTGTGAAGAGCAGGGGGGCAGAGGTGGAGAGTGAAAAGAAAGTGAAAAAAAAAAGAAAAAGGTGAGAGGCCAATAAAAAAAACAGTGCCGAGCGAAGGGTGAAGGGTGAAAAGCCTTCTGCATGTGACTGTGCCGGGGCGATTCGACAGCATCACCAGACAACTCTCCGTCGGTAAGACCCATCCGACCACCTCTGGTGGATCGAACCCGGTAACCCTTACGTTACACGAGTTCGGTGAGAGTGGTAGCTCGTGAGGAGTGGCAAGGGAAAGGGTCGCTTCTCACGGGAAGGACTGTGACTCGAGCCCCCCCCCCAATCGCCCTATGAGAGACCAACACTCAAACAAACGAGCTCGGTTGCAGGGGAATATGGCTGCAAAGGGAAGGCGAGGGGGGTTCGGGGATGCTGTCACTGCTGACTCTCCCGTCACGCCACCCCGGAAAATTTAAAAAAAAAAACAATAAAAAAATAGAAAAGGTTGACCGCTTTGGAAGGATGAAAGGGAAGGAGGTGACATCTCCATCGGGGAGAGAATCGGCGATGAGCCAAGGAGTAACGCCGATCCGTGGCACTCACGTGTTGGTTTTCAGTCAGCATGGCTCTGCATGTGCTTTGCTTTTTTTTAATTACAGGTTTGCCGCCCCTTTCTCCACCTCGATGGAATGAATGCTTGTGACCACCATGTACAATGCATCTTCCCCCTCCCTCCCTCCCTCCCACCTCCCACTTCAGCATTTCTTGCTCCTTCGAGGAGAACCCCTTTTTTCACTTGTCGTTGAAAGCTCGATCCAACTCTCTGACCCATGAGGTTGGTTTAGGTGTGATCCCTCCTTCCATGAACCTACAACCCGCCGCCCTCGCCTTCTCCTGACGAAACACTCCTTCAAACCCCCAACCTGAATGTCTTGACATCCGAGAACGGAGGATCTGATTCCGGATGGAGCCGAATCCCTCCTACCTCCTCCTCCACTCTCCCCTTTCGAGATGGATCAATCTACCGCTACCACCAACGCTTACGCATCCAGCGATGATGAAATCCAGACACCACCGCCACCTCCTTCAACAGGTCCTCAACACCAGCACCAACGATGTCCTCAGGGCAACCTCCTACGTCGGGGTGACTTTGAACGAGTGGATCGAGATGAGGAGCTTCCTCTGGACCTTCCAGGTCAAGTAGGGTCGCAAGGCTTGCCCCCTGCCGACGTGCTCGTCCAGCTTTTGCGATCGGCGAGCCAAGGGCGGAGGTCAGAGGAGGTAGATAGAAGTGCCGACGTGGAAGCAGAGGGAGAGGGAGGGGGAGATCGATTCGAACATGAATTGCGAGAGGAGATGCGGTGGGAGGGAGAGGACCAAAATCAAGGTTCTGAGGGGGAAACCGCGGTGGAGGAGCCTCATACTCCTGCTCCACCGACGAGGAGGAGGTCATCGATTCTGTCGCCATCGCCACCTCCAAAGCCAAAGATCTTCAACCTGGGCGTCCACAAGAGCAAGCTCAGGGAAGAGAGGTTGGAGCTCGAGTCGCTCCTGAAGAAGAGGAGTCTAATCCTCCAATCCGGTCGATCCAACGCCGAGCAGCAAAAGTGGACGTTTACCAGCCTGAAAAGGTTGAAGGAGGCGTACGAGGAACTCAAGGACCTCATCTTTGCCCTCAACTCTGCCGACCTTCTCCGAGAGGAGGAAGAGGGCAACCTCGAGGTCAGGAACCTTCAGGCTTGGGACGTCTCCTCGCCCTTCACCTTGGAAATGGTCTCCTCCGATCCGCTGCTCAGGCTTCAGTCCAAGGAGAGAGACCAGGTCGAAGCCTTGATCACTCCCCACCTTTGGGGAGAACGGGAGAAGATCGATCTGCGAAGGGCCATCCTGGTCTCCTGTCAGAGGAACCTTGCCACCCGTTTCGCTCGGGAAGGCGGCCAAGATCCTTTGGAGCGGCTGGAACGCCTCTCGGAAGAAGAGGTATTGTCCTTCTACCGCACCAGCTCCTCGGCTGTCAGAGCAGATGCCGACCACGGTCCCCGACGTGGGGGGCGCCAACATGGGACTGACGAGAGCCGCGAACAAGATCCGATCGACTGGGAATTCGTCGCTCGCTTGGTCCCTGGCAGGTCGGCCCGGGACTGCAAGACGGTCTGGATGGCAGAGGAGGACCCTTTCATGAATCGCAGGCGCATGTCTGAGGAGGAGCAGACGACGCTCAGGGACCTTGTGTCCGGGTACGAGAGGAGAGGCTCGCCGGTGGATTGGGAGGCGATCGCGAACAGGTTGGGAAAGTCGAGGACGGGCTTCGACTGCTTCGCCGCCTACCGGAAGGTCCAACTGGCCGCGTCGGCGGACGAAAGCTGGACGGCGGAGGACGATCGCGAGCTGCTCGACCTATGGTCGATCCTCGGCCCTCAGTGGTCGCAGATCTCGAGCCTGCTCTCCAAGTCGAGGCCTTCCAGAAGCTGCTGGGCACGCATCAACAGGGTCCTCGACACGAGCGTCGTCAAGGGCAAGTGGACGTTGGAGGAGGACGAGATGCTGATCTCGGCCATGGCGGAGGAGGAGGACGCAAAGACGGACTGGTCCAAGGTGAGCATGCGCGTTCCGGGAAGGACGTCTCAGCAGTGCAGGGAAAGGTGGACGGGGAGGCTCAAGGTGGTGGTAGACCTGCGTCGGAGCGGTCGGGCGGGTGAAGCAGGATTGGGGAGAGACTCGGCTGGAAGGGAGAGGATCAGGATACCGTGGACCAAGGAGGAGGACGAGAAGCTGGTCACCTTCCTCAACCCAGACTTTACGCCAAAGCCAGGCTACAGGTGGACGACGATCGCGAACGAGTTCGAGGAAGACTTTCGCTCCGACAAGTCGGTCAGGGAGAGAAGCATACTTCTGAAGAAGCGAGCGGGATCGGGTCAGGGACCGAGCAAGACGGGTTCTGTCGGCGGCGGCGGCGGCCAAGGGGGGAAGGAGGGGGACGGGGTGAATCGAGCAACGCCTCTGGAGAAGCCGAAGACTGACGTGGCCGAGCGGCGGAAGAAGAGGACGAATGACGAGGTGGGGGAGGGGCAGGGGGAGAGAGCGAAGAAGGGGAGGAAGCAGAAGGCCAGGCTCGAGTGTCCTCACGAAGGGTGCACGGAGAACTTTGGCAGGAAGGACGCGATGGAGAGGCATCGGGCCAAGGTCCATGGAGCCGTCACTGCTCCAGACGAAGTTGGGGTGTGAGCCCTTCCCCCCCCCATCCCTCCTCCCCTTCTCTGAAACCCAAGCTATCCCATTCCGACCCCATCCGTAACCGTCCGCCCTCCCCCCCTTCAGGAAGATCGGGGATCTTCTTTGTAGCATCACTCGTGTTTCGGTTTCGTCAAGTGAATGTACTATACTTTCGAAAGGACGATCTGCGTCGTGTTGGCGGCTGGCTGGGGTGATGGCTCCGAGTGTATTCCGGTCGGTTTCACGCCAAGGTGAATATCGTCCATGATGCTTGAGGAGTCCCCCTCGTGATGAGAGGTTGGGTGTGTCCAGGTCACGTGACGGGTCTCAGCAGGCAATGAAAAAAGAAAAGGAGAAGAGAGGCAAGAAGGAAGGAGAACCATGTTCATCCTTCTTCATCACCATCGTCAACGACTCGCCCTTCGTCCTTCCTTCCCCTCCTATCCGTCTTCCTCTTGCCCCTCATCGTCACCCATCCCTCATCCTACGGGGAAAGAATTCGAATCCGGACACCCAACGAAAAAGAGCCTCGTCCCAGCGACAAGGTTTGGACGCCGCTTGCGAGACTCGCCTCGTACGTAACTCGGGACGTTATAACCCGTTTCGTGACTACTCCCCCCCCAACCCTTTGCGCTCGAACCGCCCGAGATGTCCTTCGCCTCCACCTCCTCCTCCTCGGCTTTCGCCGCCACCGCCAAGGCGCTCTCCAGACGCATGGTTCAATCCACCAGGACAAGGTCCGTCCTGGCGCGCGCCACTTTCACCACCTGCTCCACCACCCGGATCCAGTCGAACGGCTCGTCACCGTTCAACAACCAAGCGCTTCCCAAGGAGGCTCGAGGTCCATCGCAGATGAACATGGAGAGAGCGGGAGAGAACTACGACGGAGCGATCGACATCGTCAAGCAAGTGACGCAAGACCTCGGAATCGAATTCCCTTCCGGATTGAGCGGTAGCAGCAGCAGCAGCAGCAGCAGGAGCGAAGGTGAAACCCAAAGTGGTTCGTTCACCTCGCCTCACCAGGTGACGCCGATCGTCGGTTCAGGGCCCAAGACGACGCAGATCTACACCGCCAACTCGTTACCCCCCAAGACGGACCCGACGCTAGAGTTCCTGGTCAACCTGCTGATGAAGGACGGGAAGAAGGCTCAATCCGAGAGGCACGTGAGCTCGATGCTCCGGCAGATCCAGACCATGATCCAGTCGGACCCGCTACCTCTGGTGAAGAGGGCGATAGAGGAGGTCCGACCTCTGGTCAAGATGCAGTCGAGGAAGCAAGGCGGAAAGACGCTCCAGGTGCCCGTGGCGCTGGGGGAGAGGCAGAGCGTGAGGAAGGCGCTGGTCTGGATCATGGAGGCCTCCAAGAAGAGGAACGACAGGGAGATCCACAAGAGGCTCGCGGCCGAGTTCCTCGCCGTCATCGACGGTTCCTCCAACGCGCTGGCGAGGAAGGAGGAGGCGCACAGGATCGCCACGCTGAATAGGGCCAACGCCTCGGTCAGGATCTGAAGCGGGGGGTGGGGATCTCTCCTATGTCTCGAGTCAGGGGGAGGGGATGCGATGAAGAGACTCGCTTTTCTTCTCATTCTGTCTTTTCTTCTTCGGGGTATTTTCTCATTTCTTTTTACACTTTCTAAAATGACAAGTGGTTCACGGAGGCCGCAACTGTGACAACCTGGGTCTCGTGGAATCCCCCACTTTCGTTTGCGCTTGCCCGTCCCACCTTGTGCTGGAGAGGAATTTCGAGTGCCTTCCGGCTACCGGGTTCCACGGAACGGGTTCTCCAATCTTTTTTCTTTTCCCGATTCCTCTGGGGAAAAGGATTCTACTTTGCCTTGACGTAGATCCCCACCGCGTGGGGTACGATGTCGGCGGCGGTCTTTGGGGTTTTGCGCGGGGGGTGGGATTGGGGGGATGAAGCGAAGAAGGTTCGATTTTTAGTTTGTTTCCGTTTTTTTTTTTTT
>KZ820374.1:0-12610 GCA_003144235.1 Violaceomyces palustris
GGGGGGGGGGGGGGGGGGGGGGGAATTCAGATTGTGGACGGTATCATATACTATGGGCTCGATTGGATGGGGTTTTTTTTCTTCTTCTCCTCTCTATCCTTGCAAGTAGCGCAGCTCGCCCCGCTGAATCAAGCCACGGTCACTAATGACTGTTCTAATCCAAAGTCTAACAATTCTTTCTCCACACCTCACCCTCCTGCTCGTCCAGGGTCGATCCAAACAGAAAGATCTGTGCTCGCCTGTCTCGTAGTGGAGTCCCCTCAGGTCGATGGGATGGGTCTTGGTTGTGGCTTGTTTTTTTTTTTTTTTTCTTTTCTTCCATTCACCTCATTCCTTCGTGCTATTCCTCTTCTTCCTCTTCCTCGACGATTCCGAAGGCTGACCGCCATTCGTCTGCATGGGTGGGGGCTCCCCGTCTCGATCCGCAATCCCGAGTAATATTCTTTGTTACCATCCATGCCCCCCTTCGTTCGCCATGGTCCTTCGAGTTCCCATTCGATTCCTTTTTCGTATTCAGCCAGGTTCGGTCGCCTCTCCCCCTACCTGTTCTAGACCTTGGCCCCTTCAATTTTTTGACTCACACTCGTGACCGCATACAAGGTGAGAACGCAACAACCTTCGGGGCTGACTGCGAACCCTCGCCCTCTCTGCTTTTCGCCTGGTTCCAAACCCAAAGATCCGGTAGCGCAACCACGTCGTCGTCGCACTCCCCTTTCGACTTTCCTTCAAAGCCACTCGACGGTCAAGTGTGATCGAGCGGAAAGACAAGGTAAGGAGGAGTGGAGCTAGGATTCGAGCCTGAGGCCCTCCCACAGATTCGTAGACACGCTTGTTCAGGGAAGAGGGAAGGGGAGAGAGGGTGGGTTGGGTGCGGAGGCTTTGAAGCTGGTTTTTTTTTTTTCTTTCTTTTTCTTTTTTTTTTTAATCCGCTTATCATCACCCTTCCCATCTATCGATCCTCAACCGAAACACTTGATTAGCGGGGCCTTCGTTCAATCACAATCACGATCATGATACGTGCATGCGTGCGTGCGTGCGCGGGGGGCCTGTTTCAAACAAAGTCGTCATACTGCAATCAAGTGGGGAAAAAAAAAACCCCTGTCCAGGGGCTCAACCTTGGCAAGCTTTTTGGATGAGGAACCGGGCGAACGAACACCGGCAGGCGTGATCATCACAAGTAGGCTCATGCGTTTTTCAACGCCTTGACCAAACAAACAAAATGAACCAAGATGATAGGAATGAGAAGGGAGGACAGAGGAAGAGGCAGGAATGAAAAGGGCTGAGCATTGGGGAGGATACTGTGGCCGTCAAGACAAGTCTTTCGCCGTAGGGTGGACCAGGAAGAGGCTCTTCTTGCGCTCTGTAACACGTAGTTCACGCTTAGCCTGCTCGGCGTGGTCAGAATCGTTGGGGTGAAAGGAGTATTAGCAGAAGGAGGGAGAGGGGAGGCAGTAGTAGAAGGGGGATAAGAGGATAAGCTCGCAGGATCGAAACAAAAAAGATCAAGAACGGGAGAAGGTTAAGGTGGAAAAAAAAAAAAAAAAAAAAAAACCTTCCTTCAGAAGAGAAGAACGAGTTTTGCCCGGTGGTAGTAATCCATCGAGAAAATGCGACACAGCGGTCACAACATTTTTTCCTTCTGAAGCCTTTCTTTCTCGTCAGTCGCTCCTCGTCAAGGGATCCATACGACCGGGCGAGAAGAGAAGGCCTCCATCCCATCCCATCCCATGTCTCTCTTCCCCTGTCGTGACCCTTTCATTCTGCGCTCCTTCCAGTTTACCTCAAAGTCCGGGGATGCAGAAAGGGAATTTCGAATTGGAGTAAGACGAAGAGGGGAATACGAGAAACCGTGTAAAGAGAAACTCGATCGATTCATCCTCTTTGGCCATGATTCGTCCTTGCTTCTCTCTCGACCTCTCCCCCCATCGCTTAATGCCCCTTTCCAAGCGCCTCTCCCCGTCCATCTCCGAAGGATCCCCAGAAAATGTCGAATCGGTCAAGCTTCCATCTCCTAATTGATTCCATGATCCTTCTCCGGTCTTTTTTTTTTTTTTTTTTTTTTTTTGCCATCTGTTTTTGGTTTATTCTTTTTCTTTCCATTCTTTTACGTGTTTTTTTTTTGTGTCCTTCCGTCAAGCCTTTTTCAACTGTTCCGTACGAGTTCTCCGCACGGAAAGGCATTCAATTCGTTCGGCTTCCTCCCAAACCTTCATCCCGTTCACTTTGCGGTACGAGGTCGTGGCCGACGACGACAGGGCTCCTTGTCGAATCCAGCCTGTTCCGAAAGGAAAAGGGGAGGCAAGGTTCCCACCTAGCTTATCTTGGTCCCACCGATACACCGAAGCTTGTGGGCTTGGACAAAGCTCCATCTGGTCCGACACCAGACGAGAATGGTGCTTCCGAAATCCAGGATCCCAACCACAAGCAGGAAGACCAAGGGGACGCCGGATAAGCCCACAGAATCGTAGGTCGCTGGGCCGGTTGCCACATCACTTAAGATGGGTTCTAAATTTGACTCAAGGTTATTCGAATCAACTAGCAGCTACAGCTCTAGGTTCCCTTGGTTTAGTTCGATCTTTTCAATTTTACTTTTACATGATTTCTTCTTCGTTTCTCATCTGCCTCCTTCTCCCTCCTGCCCTCCTTCCACTAAGAGCTTGGAAGTTGATTTCTATAACATTTTCCCATAGTAGGAGTCCGATGATCGACCACTTGTGAGACCAGGAAGGTTGGGGGGCTTGTCGGCGGACGGTCATCGCATCGTGAAGAATATTTTTGGAGCCAATGCATCCTTTTCTTTCTTTGGGTCTCCAAAGCTTCAAGCTGGGATCAAGGAGCGGGCTGTTGGGAGCATACTCTCTTGCTCCTCTCGAGGTAGAGGCTGGGTGGGAAGGCTCGGGTGCACATTGGTGCTTGCTCTTTCTACAGAGATCGCTTCACCACAAGTGCAGTATGTGCATACTGTGCGTATGGGCAACACTCTGTAGGGGATGCAGTAGACTCCCTTCATACGCAAAGTTTGGCCACTTCGGGAGATCCACGATCTCTCCCCTTGAAACTCAACCTTGATGCCTTCGAGATGAACAGAGCGAAATCTGGGGCGAGCCAGAGCTTTCCCCACCGCAACATCTTCCCAAGCAACCAAGAGGGAGACGTTTGTCAATTCGCTCCTACTTTTCCTTCCTCCTTGCCTGACATAGGAATTCCGAGTGCAGCATATGATGGATGAGGAGGCAAAGAAAGGGGGCGGGGGGTGAAAAAGACTTCGTAGCTTATCGATCAACACGAAAAAAGAGGAAAGGAGGGATGGGCTGCCCCCCCCCCCCCCCCCCCCCCCCAACACCTGTCAAAAAAGAATCCCTTTTCCAAACCCCTCTCCCATCCTCCCGGATTCCTTCCCATTTCCAAACTGACCGACAATCCTGAGCATGGCAAGGAAGAGTGAGGAGTGGCAAAGGAAAGGAATAACAGATCGAATTGGGATGGGACTCTGGTCTTCGTGTGCACCTTTCACGCGGTGAAAAGAGGGTCTTCCCCGCCCCCCCCCCCAAGAAAAAATAAAATAGTAAATATTGATTAATGAAGGACACGCACGAAGAAGAAGAAGAAACTCTCGTCTCGCCTAACGATCGTGAAGATCCAACTGAATCTAATTCCGAAAGGAAAATATCTTACCAAGTCGAAACGGAGACCGATCAAGGGACAAACGGTCTCTCAAGGACTTCAGAGTCCTACAAGTCAACGGAATCTAACGCAGTTCGAAAGGAGAGGGCGCGAGAGGAGGAGAGGGGAGAAGAGGGCGAGGAGGAAAGAGGTCTATTTACGGTCAGAGAGAGTTTAACTTTTCCCTTTCGAAACAGAAGACAAAGAAGAAATCAGTTCGGTGATGGAAACGAAGGAAAGGTTTCCGAGAGGAAGAGATGTAGAGGGGCTACGTCCTCCTCGCCAGTTGAATAGTGTTAGCTTTTGTCCGTCGGATTGGGGTATGAGCCTCATTTTCTACTCCACAACCCACTCCTCACTCATCCTCTAAATTCAGGCCTAGCAAAAGAGGGGGGGGGATTGAGGTTGGTCGAGCTCAATCAATCAAAGATTCCCGTCCTATCGATAAGGAGAAGGAGGTCTTCACTCAAGGACGTCCTGTCATTCATGGTCTAAAAGAGGGTCGAGGACAAGATCCGTCGGATTAAGTCAAAGAATGAACCGATCGACACTAATGGGGGGGGGCAATCGCGATTGCTTGAAGCGCTTGCAGAAGTCCAAGCTGCCAGCCGAAGAGTCCTACGCGGGGCAGTGGACAGGACTTCTTCCTGCCTTTGTTGTTTGAACTTTCGAAGAAAATTTCAACTGTAAAGGTGGAGTGGATGTTGAAGTCTCCTACTTTCCATCTCTTCTCCTATCCCCAAAGCCTTCCCTTCGAGGCATGTCCTTCAAAACGCCAGCT
The DNA here is from genome assembly GCA_003144235.1 of Violaceomyces palustris. NCBI lineage: Eukaryota > Fungi > Basidiomycota > Ustilaginomycetes > Violaceomycetales > Violaceomycetaceae > Violaceomyces > Violaceomyces palustris. The sequence goes on from KZ820374.1 coordinate 4,445, forward strand.
CATATCAACTTCCTTCCCCTTTCCTACGTCTAGAGCCTGCCGTCACACTCACTCACCAGACTCTCTCCGTTTGGAGGAGAGAGAGCGACGTTTCACCGGGAATCAACTCTAATGTCTTTATCAGGAGAAAAGGGAGCGCAAGACGACAAATCTTTGGTATTGAACTTGTGCGATGGTGTATCCCTGACAGGAAGAAGCGAAGAGAGGGGCCGGGGGAGGGAGGGGGAATGCAAGCATTAGAGATTCGATGGATGATGGAAGATAGGAGGCGATGTCGTTTTGTGAAAGATGGCGCGAGGGGTAGCTCTTATCAGTCTCCTTTTAAAGATTTGTTTTTTTTGTTTTGTTTTTTTTTTTTTTTTTTCCCCAGAAGGAAAGGTGTGACAGCGATGATTTAGGTGGGGTGGTTGATATCGTTTCCGGACGGAGGCTAACTCGATTGGATCCAAGAAAATTGTTCCGCTTCCGACACACGAGTTCAATAGTCGCTCTTGAAAGGTGGAACTTGTGCGATGCTTCACAAGTTAAGGTGGGAGGGGGCATGGACGATGGCCGATGATCGATGGACAGCTTTCCTGAGGAATGAAGAGATGGCTGTTTTCAGGAAAGAGGTCCTCCATAACTACTGTCTTTTTCTGTTTCATCCCAGGAATGCAATAATAGAGGGAAGACGAGCTTCAAGGGCGGAGGAGCAACAGAGAAGGTCATTTCAGGGCTTTAAAAAAAAAAAAAACTGAATGAGGATAAAACGGGCCGCGGTAGCAGGAGACCTGGGCGAGTCGCATCGCCTTGCCCGAGCCTGAAAACCCAAATGTGGCTACCCATTTGTCAGAAGCCTCAGTAATGTTGAGAGCACTTTGAAGCTCAGAGGCTTTACAATGTAGCCATCCGCACCGGTCTGGAAGGCTTTCCTCTTGTCCTCGTCCGTCGATCGGCCGGTGAGGGCAAAGATCTTTGCCCGCGTAGCATGAGGCTTCGATGTGGCCCTGGCCTTGTTGTTGCCATCTCGTGATGCTTTGGGGGTCCAATTATTGTCGAGACCGCCACGTGAGGTGCTGTTATCCCTGGCGTCGCCTCGTGCTTGACGCTCTGCCTCGATTCGCCTAATAGCCGCGGTCGCACCAATCCCTGCACATAAGGAGAGAATGAAGATAAATTACAGAACAGACCGTAGGAGAGTAGAAGAAGGCCTTCGTCAGCACTTTCGCTCCATGAATCCGAGGTGGACATTTTTAAAGTCTGGGCAACTCACCATCAAGGACTGGCATGGACAGATCCATCAAAATGACGCTAGATCAGAGAGATGGAGAAGGAGGCCAGACTTTTCAGGACTCAACACGAGAAAATTTGAAGCAAAACGGCGCTGAAACATGATGACTCACTCAAAGTGGTTTGGAGGATGCGCTTCGAACTTCCGAACTCCTTCTTCGCCATCACGGGCTTCCACAAAGTCGACATCCTGAATTAAAGACGGCAGAAGAGGGAGGGTTTCGTACGTCCCTTAGCTTTCTCTCCTTCCTAATCTGAATTATGTGAGACTCACCATCTTTGCCAGAAAAGCGGCGATCACCTTCCTGTTGATAGCATTGTCCTCGACCGACAGAATCTGGAGCCTCTTTTTGTGGATCGATCTGGAAGAAGACAGAGCGCTCTTCAAGACAGCACCATCTCCCCCCTCGAGCGCTACGGTGGATCCAGGAGTGGACGGAGACGGAGGCCGAGACCCGTGATCAAAATATGACTCGGTTTCACCCTCTCTCCTCAAAGTGCCGGCGGCACCGATGGGAGACATGAGCACATGCTTGTGAAGGCGGGGTTCGTGGTAGGTGATGCTCCTCGCCGGTAGCAATGGCCTGGAAGGAGGCTTTGATCTTTCGTCGCCACCTTCTGAGCGGGATCGGGTGACTTTCTCCTCCGTGGAATGCCGCCTGATCAAAGAGTTGGACTGCGAGGGTGGCCCAGGGGACATGTGGTAGGACTGGGTATGTTGGCGCTCAACCATAAGAGGAGTCCTTTCTGGTCTCGGCGTCAAGTCACCAATGGTGGTGTCAAACGAGCCAGTATCTTGGCCTGGGCCCAGTATGCTAAGTTCTGGTCTCTTACCGCTCTTTGGAACAAAATAGCTATCCCCACCTTCCATTTCGGGCCGAGGCGCCGGAGACTCGCTTGGCGAGGGCAAAGGGGTCGATGGCTTCGTTTCTTCGGACGCGGGTGGATCTCCAGCCAAATTTCTGTCAAGGCACTGGATGCAGAAGTCGACGACGCTCTCGATCTTTGATGGCCCTGCGGGCTTGAAAAGGATCCTGGCAATACCTCCAGAGGCGTGATACTTCTCACAAGCGGCTGCTATGTCCGAATCTCCACGGCCGCTCGTTAGGAAGATGACGGGAGGAAGGCTTCCTTTACTCCGCTGGTGGATCTCATGCAGAAGCTCGAGATTGTCATTGATCATGACAAGATCACCAAGGTCATCAGTCTCGGGCTTGATGATCCGGAACTTCCACCAATCCCGGAAGTAGCTGACCAGAGCGCAGCACAGATCCTCATTGCCCCTCGATTCGGTGAAACCAAGAAGGGATACGGATCTAGACTGGTTGACGTCAGTCGCCGGTTTGTAGATGGGGCCCTCGGTGTCATTCTCGTCGCACAGCTCCAATTCGCAAGTGACGCGAATGTCGGTCCCTTGGCCCTCTGTGCTCCACACATCGATCTTGCCATTCAGTGCAGGCGACTGGACAATGCTGTTAACGATTGAGAGCCCGAGGCCTGTACCTGTCCCGAGGGGATTTTCTTGGGTGAAAGGATGGAAAAGCTGTTCTTCCAGGAATGTTCTCGAGATACCCCGTCCCGTGTCAGTGACACCTAGCTCGACCACAATGTGCGTGTCCGAGCTTTGAAGTTCCCTCAAAGAAACGTGGACAAACCCTTCGGAGGTGAACTTGAGCGAATTCCCGATCAAGTTCATTAAGACTCGGCGGATGCCGCCAGTGTCGCAGTTTACCAACCATCCCGTCCTCCTCATCGAAATATCTATCACGGTTTCTACTTTGTCGCTTTGTGCGTGCCTGGTTTTAGCCCGGACATTGTCCATCGCGCTCGGCTCAGCACCGGGTGGTGGCGCATACACGCTTCCGATACCAGATTGGGCGCTCTCAAGCTGCTTTGCCATTTGGCCAATCCAACTGCTCTCGCAAACCTCCTGGATCAGCTTGACCATGTCACACTTGGTTTTCGTGTGCGCCTGCTTCGAGCCTTGACGGCTGTTGCCACTCAGCTTCGTGAAGTCAAGGACGTGATTGACCAGCTCTAAGAGGCTCTTCCCGCACGCTTCCACGGTTTCAAGGTAGGAACCTTGAGTGGCATTCAGCTTCGTCTCTGCAAGAAGCTCGGCTGCCGCAAGAATCCCGTGCAGAGGTGTCCGGAGCTCGTGAGAGATGCTGCGAGGGTTTACGAAGGGGATCAAAGGAATCAGGATCGGGGGCAGAACGTCAGTTGATCATCTTGCCCGTAAGAAAACAGACGAGGAAAGAAGGAAGAGAGATGGCGGGTGTAACTTAAAGGCACTTTGCTCGCCCAAAGTAAGTGCTCCAAAAAAGGTACCAGGGCATGGCTGGGAAACGCGGGAAACTAACTTTGAAATGAAGTGACTCTTGGCCTTGTCGGCCAACATGATATCCTTCTTCAACACTGCGCTGAGGATGATCATGCCAATCGCCCTGATGTACTGAAGCCCGGTTCCTTGCAACTCCTCAAGGTTTGGCCCTTCCTCGGTCGAAGTTGAATAGGCGCAGAGTAGTGCAAAAGGCTGTTTGTTCAGCCCGAAGATGGGAACAACCAGCACGCTGGTTGCAACGCTGGGCAGCAGACTTCTAAAAGGTTGAGGCACGAAGGGGAAGAAGTGCCCAAACCTGTGTGAGCGGAGGAATTCAGCTACCTTGACGTGGTGAGCCAAGGGAACATGTTGCGATCTCTGCGCAGGGATAGGCTCTGTTTCGCTTGATCCAAGAACGGCCATGGGAGGGACAAATTTGCCTCGGACAACCTCATCGTCTGGCGAAGCGAGAGGGGTGTTGAAGGTCTCTCCGACTCCGCTCGTTCCGTCGAAAGCGGCGAAGCCAGCACCCTCCAAGTTACGCGTCCTTTGATGGGGATCGGAAAAGAAGATTTTGCTAGTGGTACCGCTAGGACTGTGATCCATCGCCGTTGGAACAGAAGATTCGACGTTGGAGTCGTAATTGTCGATCAACTCAAAGTGGGAGAGGTCGAAGATTACAGCGCCCGATATCTGCAATGCCTCCTGCATGCTCTTGGCTGCATCATCATAGACCCGGTGGATACCAGCGGCCGATGGGGAGCTGGAAGGTGTGTCCGCAGCCTCCTCTTCACTCTCCATCTCTAAACAGTTGCGCGTGAACTGCTCGATCGACTTTTGCATCCGATCCCTCAATGTCAATTGGATCTTGTCTCTCAGGAGCTCCATTTCCCTCATGACGACCCTCGCGAACTCCTTCAACGTGTGGCGCTTCCTTGGACCAAACTCTTCCCGTGGTCTGTCGTCGATCAAACAGAGGCTTCCGATATTTTGGCCGTCTGCCGTCCTCAATGGGCAGCCGGCATAGAATCTAATATCTGGCGAGCCCTGCACGAGTGGGTTGCCGGCAAAGCGCCAATCTTTGGCCGTGTCCAAGATAATGATCGGCTCGTCTCCATCTTGGAGTATGGCATGGGAGCAAAACGAGCAGTTCCTGGAGCCGGCCATCGCTTGGAGCGAGGAGACCGTGACCTCGCCCCCACCTCCCATCTCTGTCTGGAAGATTTGTTCCTTCTCTCCGACGAGCGTGATCAAGACGAGCTTGGAATTGAAGACAAGCTTGACCAGATGAGCGATCCGCTCAAAATTGGCATCCCCGGCTATCTTTGGCGGACCATACCTTGTGAGGGCGTGCAGTCTCTTCTCTTCGTTAGGAGGGATGACCGAAGGAAGGTAGCCGTGGTCGCGGTAGAACTCTTCCACCCGCCTTCCCGCCGCCAGGTAGGCGCCGGAAGAGTGACTCGCCTTCATCGTTGGTCTCTTCTGAGAGGAGAGAGAATCAAACTTTTCAAAGGAAGACTTTAAGGATTCGCCGCGAACTGGAGGGCAAGACGACACCGAGTTCGGGTTGCTTTGCTGGCCGGCCCTGAAATCAATTCTCGTCTCGCCCTTGGCAACGCCGTGCTCGAAGTGGGCTACACCAACCACATTGGCGCTGTCGGTCGAAGGGATTGTCGTCGGTGGGCTGCTGCTTCCCGAAATGTGAGCAGCCCCGGTATGCTTGCGGTCATGGTGCGAAGGAGATGAGCGAGGGCTGTTCCCGGGAAAGCTTGCACTGTGTGGAACTTGACCGCGGATGCTATCCGGCTTGCCAGCCCTTTCCATGCTGGTACGTCTGGCCGCTCGTCGAAGACCGGCGACGGTGTCATGCTCTGCGGGATGATCCGAGAGGAAGAGGCTGCTGGCGTCGCTCGTCGTGGCCTCGGACGCTTGCCTAGCCATAGCCTGTGCAAAGCTAGGCAGGGAGTCGGGTGCTGACTGCCAAGTGTACGGAGCGTCTCCATCCGCCTGTGAAGGTTGCACCGGTGTCGGCCCCGGTCTGACTTCTTTATGACTCTGAGCTGGACTCCGTTTCGCGACTGTCAAGCTCTCGACCTTCTCCTTCTCCAGTGAAGGTTCATGGCGTCCACCCTGGCCCGGTAGGGCTAGCGGCGATGCAAGATTTATATCGCCGCTTGAGACGTGCGTTGCTTGGCTTTGCTCGTCCGATTTCGGATGCAGGCTCTCGAATAGGCGCTTTGAAGAGGCCTCGCCGCTCTTCTTCCCCAACGCGGCGTCAGCGATCTGCGTGTCGAGCTTCTTGCTCCAAACCGAGGGGTCAAGTTGGATGGGGTTCGAGTTGTTCCTTGAATGCAATCCCCTTTTCGGCAACGCGGCCGTCTCTGTCGCAGAACCCTTGCCACTTTCGTCCCATTTATGACTTAGCTCCGCTACTTGCTCATGGTCAAGCTGGCTGGACGATTGAGGGACTGCAGAGGTGCTTGAAGCTGTTGCCTCAATAGCATTCAGGAGCTCCAGGGTTTGATCCGCCCGCTGGCAATGAGCTACCGGGTTAGGCAAGGTGCCTGATCTCTCGGGCAGATGAACTTCCGAAGGGAATTTAGAGGAAGGTGGCGGAAGAGTCTTCGACGGAGAGCCAGTCTTCGGTGACTGCCCATTTTTCGCAGAATGAAGCGGAGGAATTGTGATATCATCCTTGACCGATTCTAACAGAACCAGATCGCCGCCCTCTGCTGGGACCATGTACTCCAGTGAGGGTCTCCTGGGCTGGATCTCAGTGCTTACTAGAGCTCTTATCGCCTGATCATTTCCAATCCGTGTGATCTTCACATCCACCCCAGGATGAAGTGTCGACTTTCCAGGAGGTTGCGGGATGGCATGTGGGTTCCATCGACCTCGCGAATACGCAAAGACAAAGTTGGCCCAATCATACGAGCCGCTAGGCAATGTGTCAAAGTCGACCTCGTCCGCTGCCGGGAACGGCTTGTCCTCCATCGTGGGCGATGAGGCCAAAGGGCGAGAAGAAGGCGAAGCGCCACCTTGATCGGGCCGGTAGCTGGCCGACGAGCCCATGGACGGAAGGTAGCTCACCATTCCGGGAGGTGTTGCAACGGTGCTCCGGAACCTCTCCCAAGATGCCAGGCTCTTGTCCACCGGCACCGCGTATTCGTCCTGGTATGACCTCGATTCCTCGAGGCTGTTCGCAGAATCGCTAGGTGACATATCTTGGCTATGGGTCAGGCTGGCCGGGGGGAGGGTTCGGGAGCCTCCTGCTCCAACCGCTCGCCAAGCCCCGCGCCGAGTGGCCCCAGAGGACGACATGGAAGATCGGGGAGAGGAAAGCGCACTTTTCACGTGCACACGGCTGGCAAAGCTTTCCGCCAGGCTGGTGTGGATGTGGGCCACATCTTCCAGGTCATGGCTCTCAGAGCTGGAAGCTGGCGCCCCCCTTGACGAGGACAGCTTCCTCGAAGAAGGTCCCGCCTCGGATCCCCGCTCACTACTCACATTGTGATGGGAGTCATCGAGGTTTTCAGCGGAGCAGGACGAGAGGGCTCGAGAAAGGGTACCTTCGCCATCAACTAATGAACTCCTTGATGAATCCATCCGGCTCGGAAGAGACGCAAAAAGGATGCGACAAGGAAAGGTCTGAACCTTGTCCTGCCTTTTCCTTGCAATTGCGTGTCAGCTTGAATGTCTCCCACTTTGGGTAGGGTGCCTCGATCGACCCAAAGTCGGATTCACCTCTTGCGTCCCGAGGAGGACTCTGGGTCCAAGACTACGATTTTTTGGATTTTTTTTTTTTTGTGTTATAGTCTGACTCTTTGAGTGATGGGGCAGCACCCAGCTGCTCCAGAGCCTGCGGTGACGGTTCTGCTCGCCAGATTCTAAGTGAAGGTAGATGCTCGCCAGATTCTAAGTGAAGGTAGGGGTGAGACGATGCAGCTGCTCGAGCGTCTCAACTGAGCTCTGAAGCTCTGGATCCAAGGATTAAGAGATCAAAGTGGCAGCAGCACGAATGTGGCAAGAAGCGGTGGTCCTCTCTTTTGCAAGGGGGTTGGTTGAGGCCGCGGCGATCGCTGATGAAAAGTTGGCACAATGAAGGGGAGAAACCGAGGGGTAAGGGCGGAGAGAATGGTGGGTAGAAACGTTTTGAAGAGAAAAGTGGGTGGCCCTTCTCTCCTCTTTCCTTTATCCTTTTTCCTTCTACTTCTTTTGGGGTGCGAGTGTGTGTATGTGTTTGTCTTCCTCCCTGAACTACTTCAGACGACGCGCGGATCACTCTGATCTCTGTTTAAAAGTAGAGGTAGAATCAATTTGGTGTGATCTCGATTGCAGTCAGAAGTGATTGCTTCGACGGTTTGGTGCGTTGGGCTCGACTCAAGACTGGTTGCGACGGTTGTGGTGATGAGTCGGAGTGAAGGGTTATAGTGAGATGATTCGTGTTTAGCTACCGCCGTTCCTTGGTTGATTGTTTGGATGTCACAAGAGAGCTGTGGGGGGACGCGGTAAAAGGGGGTGTGGGGGATGATTCTGGTAGTGGTGCGTGAAAAATGAGGGGAGGTCGGAAAGGG
>KZ820376.1:0-12590 GCA_003144235.1 Violaceomyces palustris
AAAAAAAAAAAAAAAAAAAAAAAAAGGGGAAATGTCAGGAGGGAGCTAAGATCATGTGAAGACCTGTTCGTCAATAGACGACTTTCTCCCTCATATCGATCGGTCTGATCCAGATCAAACCTGGTCTGGATCTGGCCCTGATGATGGCCCAAGGTGTGGTGGTCTCGACCTTCTTCCCTTGATCGTCCGACATGACAGTCTTTAAACTGGAGTGGGAAGCCGAACCGATCCCCAATTTGGAAATCGTTCCACGACTGTCTTGGTCTCCTTCATGAGAGAAGGAGGAGGAGGAGACCGAAGCCAAGAGTCTGGCCTTGTTGCTGGCCGATTCCAAAGGTCCGGAACATCGACTGATGAGTTCCTTGGCGTGTTCGGCAGTCCCTTCGGTCTCGATGACCAACCTTCCCTTCCAACCTTCGTCCACCACTTCGAGACCCTCGTTCGAGATGATCTGACCTGAAGTCACTTCCACCACGGCTCTGTAGAGCCACTTCGAGATCCTGTACCTAGCTCCTTGAGCGCTGAACGTCTCCACCTGATCCTGAACCAGTCTCATGGTGGAGACGATCTGATCCCTCCAAGGTAGGACGTCGAGGTAGATGACGGGTTGGGAGGCGTTGCTGGACCTGATCAGGTTGTGGTAGTAGCTTGGAGCGTAGCTGAAGGAGTTGATCCAAGAGGGTAGGTGACCGATCTTGTCGAACATGAAGCTGAGGTCTCTCAGGTACCTCCCGTCAAAGATGTACTTCCCTTCGTTCTTCGAGTCCCCCACGGCGCAGTCCCAGACCACGTCTCCCCTCTTCAACCAACTCCAAACGCCTGCGATGAAGAGCTCCCTCTCGCACTTGGATAGCTCCCCGTCGCTCAACCAACCTCCAGCTTCGGAGCAGGGGACCCAGACCCTGAAGAAGGCGGCCCGACCGGGCTTCCAAGGAGTCGGGATCGGTCTTTCGCCGACCGACCAGCTGGGGTTGGCCATCCCACCAGGGGAGGGAGGAGAGAACGGTTCTTGAGGGTTGATGGGTGAGAGTCCCGATGCGTGGTTTTGACCTTGTCCGTTGACAAAGTAGCTCCCTGATCTGGTCAAGAGGGTGGGGGAGGAAGGGAAAGCCGTTTGTTGCTGATGCTGCTGCTGGGATTGCGACAGGCCCAACGAGGGGGATCGAGCGACGCTGGAAGGAGGGAGAACTCCATTCATCCCGATCGCGGGAACGCTGAACGAGGGCTGGGCCCTGAGCCTCGCCAGGACCCTGTTGTAACTTCTCGTCGTGGCCCTGGCCAAACGAGGGTACCTCGGATCCATCTGGTGCGGTGCTCTGGCGTACTCGGCACCCACTAGGTGGTATTCGGGCAAGAGCTCTTGACTGAGCAGGAAAGCTTCGCAGTCGGAGAAGCTTAGCGGAAGGGGATCCTTGACGACCAGGGGCGCCTTGGGATCCTTGGAGAGCCTCGTCGGTTGCCAGCTCCTGTACCCTACCTGCGACAGGAATCGATTCAGGACGATCTCTCGACCTGCCAGTTGGTCCAAAGCGAATCGGATCGACTGGGACGTCTGACGGAGGCTCTTGATGTCGGCGTAGTCTAAGTGAGATACGAGGCGAGCCAGGACGTCCGGCGTCGTGGAGGTCCAGATCAGCTCGCCCAGGTCGTCGTACATGATCTCTTCGTACTCTTCATCCTCTGTCACTTCCACTTCTTGCTCAGCTTCGGATGCATCTTCCACTTCGTTCTCGTCTGGCTTTTCTCTCTCCTCCTCCTCCTTGCATTCGACTTCCACCTTGGTCTTGGCCGACCGAACGTAGCGCTTGTGGTTGATGATCAGCGTCGGATCCGCCAAGCCATGGGCGCACCAACCACGACCGTAGGTGATCCCGCCTTCCCGATACAGGCCTCTTGGCTGAACAATCTCAGGATATTCCTCCTCGTCCTCGTCCTCATCATCATCATCATCCCCGTCATCAGCCAAGTTGGCGGACGGGATTGCTGCCAACTGGCTCAGTAGGGTGGGAGGAGGTGTCGTTACGGGAGGAACCCTTCTCGATCCAGACTTCAAGGCCGTCTTGAACCTTTCAGTCTTGGGAGGAACGGGTGAGGGTTGCCTCTCCGAGCCGAGAGCATTCCGAGCACCCGTCACCGAAGGTTCGGAGAAATGGACGCTCCCCCCTAGAGTGATGATTCCGCCGGCTTGACACCCTTCACCTAGACTAGACGCGTCGCCCTGTTTGGGGAATTTCTGCCACTCGGCGCTGCTCCCGGCCATCTCCGGGCTGGTCAACAAGTTGGCAAGCGAGGCGGGCGACGTGACGAACTCGTCAGCCGGGGTGCGTGGAAGATCATTGCTACCGTCGGTGCTTGAAGGTGCACGGACGCCGGACTGGGACCTGTCCATCTCCACGGCGTCGGTAAAGTCAGCCGAATCTTGGTCAGAGTAGAATTCTTGAGGAGGAAGGAAGGGCCGAAAGAAAAGGAACGTCGTCAGCCGGAGGGACGTTGGAGAAAGGAATCTGGGGTCAGTGAGAGGGGAAAAAAAAGGAGAGCATCCCCTTCGGAAAAGCTTCCGGACGTCCGTCCGAGCATCTAGGGGGAAACGGTGCATGGATTGGAGGACGTTGATCCAGATCGCGCTCGACCCTCCACCCCCTCACTCCCAGCTGCTCACCTTCATCGTCGTCGTCTTGGTCAGGTGAATCAAGGGCAAGTCCAGTTACAAGGGCCTTTGCAGAACGCTTTGCGTCCCTTCGCCCCGCTCTTCTAGCCTCTCTATCCTCTTCCTCAACCTGACGTCTAGCCTCCACCAGCCTTCGGGATTCCTCCTGTCTCGCCTCGATCTCCCTCTGGATGGCCTCTTGCTTGGCACGGGCGGCCGCCTTGACCTTGGCCTCCCTCTCGGCCTCCTCTCGAGCTTTCTCCTCGGCCACCCGCCTGGCCTCCTCCTCCAACCTTACCTTTTCGAGTCTTACCTCGCGTTCTTCGGCCTCCTTTAATTCTCTCTGCCTCCGCTCTTCGGCTTCCACTTCTGCCTTGGCCCGAGCCTCACGACGAGCGGCCTTCTCGGCCAACCTTTGTACCTTTTCTCGTCGATCACGTTCGAGCTTTTCCGCAGCTTGACGAGCCTCCCTCTCCTCTCTCTCCTCCCTCTCCTTGGCCAGGCGTTCGGCTTGGGCAGCGGCGGCGGCCCTCTCGGCTTTCTTCCTTGCCATCCTCTCCTCCTGCTCCCTCAGGGCCTCTTCGGCCCTCTTTCTCTGCTGCACTGCCAGTCTGTCGGCGGCATTCTTGGCCTCCTGCTCCCTTTCCCACTTCTCGGCCCTCCACCGTTCCTCCTCGGCCTCCCTGGCTTCCCTCTGCTGTCGACTCTCCCTCCATCCGCCGCCCTCCTCCTCCCCTCCCGCGGAAGGGTTAACCATCTCCCTCGATCGAGCCTTATCCGACTTTGCTTGACCAGCGATGTCCCTCAAGCTCTTTGACTTTTTCGAGGTGCGCATCATCATCAGTCTGCCTCCCATCTCCATAAAATTGTCGCGAGTCCTCAAACGAGGGCTGCGAGGTGGCGTTGCCGAGCTTTGCGGGTTGACTGCAGCTCCGATGGGGATGTAAGGGACTGGTGGACCCGCCGCACGTGCAAGAGCCTCCTGAACTCGATTCTGATTGGGCGGAGGGCTTGCTGAACGAGATCCTCCGTGGTTGTCCCTGTCGTCGTCGTCGTTCTGGTTCGGGGATCGATTCTTGGACGAGGGCTTTGGAAGCCGCCTCTCCTGAGAGACGGAATCTGAACCTCCACGAGGGGGCGGAGCAGAAGGCGAAGGTCCCTTGTCCTTCCATTCGATCTCGCCTCGAGCGTTCCTGACCGTCTCCCTCTCGCTCCTCGAAGGAGCGATGGATCGACTCGCGGAACTGGATTGATGGCCTGCGCTCTTGGGAGCGATCGAGTTGTTGCGAAGACCGGATCCGGGTCCATTCTCGTAGGCGAACAAGCTTGGCAAAGTTGGGGGTTCGATTTTGGATGAGGGAGTGGGCGTCGGCCCTCTTCGGCCGGTGTGACTCTTGGCTTGGTGGATGCTTTTGGTGGACTCGAGTATCTTTGAAGTGGTCGCCCTGGGAGGAGGCGGCGCAAATTGAGGCGCCCTTCCGTTGTTGTTGACGCCACTTGATGCCTGCGCCTGTTGGGGACGCCCGAAACTGGGTTGGGATGTCGAGCGCCTTATCGATCTAGGGTTTTCCAGGTTCTCCCCAGGGGGTCTGAGCGTACCACTGCCACCGCCGCCGCCGTTGCTCGAAGGGGCTTGTGACTCAGCCAACGATCTACTCGGGTAGGGACTCTGGGAGGAAGGAAGTAGGCCGTACTGGGTTTGGGATGAGGATGGAGGGGTTGGGCGTCGTAGGCCCGAGGCCATTCCTCGCGTCGCTTGAAGGGAAGATGAGGGGTAGGTGAATCCATCACTGACATCCCTGTAACTTTCGATGTTCGGTGAGTGACGGCTGGGAGGGGCGGCCTCTGGAGATGGAGGGATTGTCGTCGCTTGTTGGGCGGCGTTGAAAGCGGTGAAGATCAGCGGGCCTTTGCGCTGAACGGCTGGGTTGGCGGGAGGCTCGTTGCTGCCAAGCTCTGTTGCATGTGGCGCGGGTGGGTCTCCGATGTGGAAGTGAGCCTGAGTTGGGGGGACGGCGTCGTCGTCCGTTTGGAGATCGAGCACCGGGGATGGGTCAAAGTTGACATTGAGCATGTGATCCAAACCGAGACCGGAAAATCTTAGGGAGGGCATGACCAAAGGGTCGGCGTTGGCATTGGACTTTTGCGATGGAGGAAGGCGGGGGACTTGGGGGGTTGGTGAGGGAGGCAAAGCCTCTGATCCTGCTCGAAGCCCATGCTTGTGCTCCGCCTCGCTGGCGGAAGACTTTCGTCGGAGGCCCCTGAAAGCAGCCTTCATCGCCTGGATGCTTGGAGCGGGGTGATTAGGGGAGTGTTGTTCCTTCGGATTGTCGGTGTAGGCGACGAGCGCTGATTTTCTTCTCTTTTCTCCCTTCCCTTCCCTTTCCCTCCTGTCTCTTTCTTCGAGTGGCTTGCGATGTTCTTGAAACGCAAACGGTCAAGCAGGGAACAGGTTGGGACAGGATTGGTTGGAGGGAGAGGATGATGTTGCCAGAGGTTGTTCGCTGGTTTCACAAGGTCAGGCGGTCGGTGAGGGATCAAGGGAAGGTAGGGTGTCGCGATAAGAGAAGGTGTATATGCGTGATAAAAATGAGAAGATGTGGGCGGCGGTTTGCTTCATCAGGAGGTGAAAGAGAGGGAGGGAGGGTGGGATGGGATGGGATGGGATGGGATGGGAGGGAAGGGTGGTAGGATCAGGGTGGGTTTGGTTCGGTATCGGAGGTGGACTGTTTCCGGGTGAAAGGATTGGGGGTTGTGTGGGTTGAGGGGGGGTGTGAAGGGAGGCGCAGGGAGGGGAGGTGGAGAAAGAAGGAGGCGGAATGTGCAGGTGGGAATGAGAACGAAGAGGAGGGAGAGAGACGGAGAGGGAAGGAGACAAGCATACACCCACGAGACAAGGCGGGCAATCATACAAGGGACGACGATGGAACGATTTCATCCACACTTGCACCCTCACAAACAGACGCTGTCCGCCTTCTCTCTCTGTCTCTCTGTTCGATCCACTGTGCACCATGAAGGAGAAGGAGAGAGTTAGACAGGGAGAGTGGAAGAAGCAGAAGAAGAAAGGACGGACGGAGGTTGGTGATGTGGTCATGCCACCACCACCACCTTGAAAGAAGCTGGTTCGATCCTCAGTTCCATTCAAGCGCAGCACCTGGCATGCAAAGGACGAGGAAGGGGGAGGGAGGAGGAGGAGGAGGAGGAGAGGATCCAGCATGAGCATGAGCGTCGAGTGGCCGTGGCTAGAGCGAAGGAAACGTCCTTGTTTACTGACTGACTGGATGGATGGTGCGTGCAGGTGTGATCCCAATCCGAACGCAGGGCACTCTGACTGTGACGGGTAAGTAAGCGTGGTGGACGCGGGGTTTTAAAAAAGCGGGATCTGCCAAAGCGTGTGCGTGCGTGCGCGCGAAACGGGAAGTGAGATGCGACGACGATCCTGACTCGCTTGTGGGTTGATTTCGATGTTCTCTGATGGCTGGCTGGAGTGATCCCCTCCATCCTCCTCCTCTCCTCCTCCTCCTCCTTCTCCTCCTCCCCCCTCCTCCTCTCCTCTCCTCTCCTTCCCATCTCTTCCATCCCCCCTCCCAACCCTTTGGAACCTTCTTTCCACCCCATCCTCGGCTGTCTCTGAGATGGAGGATGACAGGTTTCGAACCGAGAGGAGGAGGGAGGGAGAGCTGATCTGAAAGGAATGTGAAAAACAATCCTGTTTCATCTCGGTCAGCATCGCGTACAAGGATGTTGGTATTGCGCATTACATCTCCGTCTCTCCTTTTCACCACACGCAACGTTCGGGTTCCATCCCCGCATCCTAGCCGGAGTACCGAAACTGTACAGTACAGTGCTGTTATCTACCCTCACCTCTAATCGCGGTTCATCCAGGGTTCATTTGAACGAACATTCCACTCTTCTCATCGAAGATTGAACCGCCAAAAGATGGGAGGAGCTTCCATGACCCACTCGAAACGAAATCTGACGGCCCAATCACCAACTCGAATGAAGATCATAAACGAACATCGTAGGCAACGAGCAAACCCATCCTCACTCTACCAGACAAGGTTGGTAGTGAGCACTTGTGACTGTATCTACCCTCGTCGATCGCAACAACCTGTGGACGGACGAGCGAGCTTGCGTGCACGGCCAACTTGCCAACCCGGCCCTCGGGGTTTTCCTTCCCTTGCGCGAGGCGCGAGATCCTTCCTTCCCCCCCCCCCCTCCCCACCCTTTCGCGCGCACCTGGCTTGGGGTTGATTGCGCTTGCTTGCATGCCGTCACGTGTCCGACGGTCGAGGTGCTCGCAATCCATCCGACACCACGGATGCAACCCTTGTAATACAGCTCATGGTACCCACATGCATTCCATGTCAGATGCAAGCACCACACGTACGAATTCCACTTAAGACTGCTGAAACAAAGCTTCGCTGACATCCCTCGCATCTACCATCCCTCTTTCCGCGCTTCGGTATCTCCCCCCATCCACACATGGGAAGGCAAGGTCCCCGAACAGCGGCAAGCGATCCAAGACAGACAGACAAACAGACAGACAGACAGGACGAAAGAGAAAAGAGAGGGAGAGAAAGAGAGAGAGAGATAGAGAGAGAGATGGATCGAAAGCGAGTCGACGACACCGTCCGTCGCTTGGCAGAACCCACTGACATCCAAAGCCAAATTGCCCTTGGAGAGCATACATGGCTGATACCGACTCGTTCTCCAAAAGTCCTTGAGCCATCCTCTAAGTTTCATTTCGAAAATTTACCCCGCCTTTGTCCATTCGCCTCTCCCCACTCTGCGCCACGTAGGCCTGCGCGGCGGAGAGATGCGGGACGGCAGAGACTGGACAAAGGAGGTCCATTTCCTATGACAGTTTGAACAGGTGGAGAAGAGCCAGAGCGTCGCGGAGAGAGATGGGGGGGGACGGGGGGTTGCGGGAAGGTGCTGCCTTTGTTCTCCCTTCCGAACCCGCACGGCGGTCCCATCCGTTTCTATCAAAAATGAAGAGCTCTGGTGTACATACATGGATGAGGATGCGGAAGATGACATCTCTGACAGGGTCACGCATTCTTTTCGAACCATGAGACAACCTATCTAGACATCAGGAACAATATCAACCACGACGACGACGGCCCTTTCCCCCTACCCTTCTCCCTTGCCTTCTCAACTTGGACCGCATACATTGCAGCCGCAAACATGATCCAACAGGAAGCGGGCCACGAGAGCGGTGTCGAACCAGTTCGAGACGCCGACGAATTGAAAGCGACCGAAGCCTGGATCCTCAGAATCGTCAACGAGATGCTGGGCAACCTTGGATTGATCCCACCCTCATTGGCCGACCTCGAGCTGCTAAAGCTCGAAGCGAGGAAGATCAAGGATTCCGCCGAGACCGACAAGACCATCATCGTTCTTAGAGGCCCAGCAGGAACGGGCAAGACGAGCCTCATCAACAACCTCGTCGGCTACCGTCTCCTCGCCACCAGCTGGAACGGAGCGTGCACCACAGTCGCCACCGAGCTTCACTACACGGACAAGGACGAGCACACGGCCATCATCCACTACGTCTCCAAGGTGGAATGGTTCGAGGAGCTAAGGGCCTACTGCGACGAGGAGACCGACGAGTTGGAAGACGTCTCCTTCCCGAACGACTCGATCGCCATGACGATCAACAAGCTCTCGACCCTCTACCCAGGCAAGGGATGGCAGAGGGGCAACCCGAAACGTTGGACGCCCAAGACCATCATGGACATGGAGCGAGGCCAAACCAGGCTGGGCTCGACCGAGGCCATCGACGCCGTCTCTGCCGAGAGGTTCCGCGAGGCGCTCAAGAAGTACAACGACCCCCACTTCTCCAGGGTCTGGCCCTTCATCAAGCTGATCAGAATCAAGACCAAGTCCGACATCCTCCGGTACGGAGCCGTGCTGGTCGACCTCCCCGGGACCAACGACAGCAACGTGGCGAGGAATTCGGTCGCCGCCAGCTACGGCAAGATCTACGACCAGACCTGGGTCACGATCAACATCAAGAGGGCCAAGACCGACTCGGACATCGATGAGGTGAGTCTTGTCCCTCCTCCGTACGTTCATTGTTTTTTGTTTATTGATTTTGTCCTTTCTCGGTTTCCCTCCGATTGGTTGGGGGGATCCCTCGAAAAAATTCAAACATAAAATGAAAGTTTCTTAGAAGACTCCAGGATGAGCAGGTCGAGTCCGACCGAGGGAACATCAGGTTCGTCATCACCCACTGTGATGACGGGATGCAGAATTTCGACACGGCTCAGATGATCAGGGATGTTCCTGCCCTTGCAAAGAACGAGGAGTTCCAAAAATCCGTAGATCAACTCAAACGTAAATAGCGACCTCAGCCCAATGGATTGCAGGCGTACTCGATGAGACTGAAACGCCTTTCTCTCCCCGATGCTCGGCTCTTGCCCTCCCCTGCTCTTCTGCCCCCCAAGAACAATATCGACAAAAGAGGGCGCTGGAGCGAGCCAAAAAGGCACTAAACCATATAAGGACGAGGCCCAGCGGTACCTCCACTCCAACTCTTCAGAGGAACGGGGGTGAAGAGTTCTCGCAGGTTATCACTCAGCTGGATGAGGTCAGCGAGTCGATAGAAGAGAACAAGCGTAAGCTAGGGACCATCTTCAGTCAAGCCAGATCCCAGGATGTTGCGGAAAGCTTGGAATCCAAGTTCAGAAGAGTCACCAGCCTGTGCACCTCCCGCTCTCGAGAGGTGAGTCGTTCGCGTCTTCTGTGCAACAATTGCGCGTGGTTCCGCATCGAATCGAGGCTCTCACTCCAGAAGCCAGAGGGTCAGAGCCTTCTGGTTCCTAATCCCAAGGCATTCTATTCTGGCGTCCAAAATCTTCTTGTGGGAACAGGATTGTCTTTTTCTTACCAACACATATACTTTTTCTTCCCTTTATGAAAGCTTGGCATCCACTTTGTTGGCAACAATGATTACCGTGCTCTGACGTGTGACGATGTGGACGAAGTCGTCAACATGTCCTCCTGCTTCGGCCTCGTCCAAGACACTGGCGTACCAGAACTCGCGAGCCTAATCCTCAAGACCTCGCAGCGAAAACTGAGGGCGAGGACTGCGAAAAGGTTGGAAAAGCTGAAAAACCTCTGCTTGGACATCGAACTTGAGGTTGGTATCGTATCTGAGCCCCTTGCTTGCTCTCCTTTTTTTCCTTTTTCATTCTCTTGTGCTATTTTTCACTCCCCTTTCATTTCATCTCGCTGATGCTCACACTTTGGCGAGAAGAAGTCACCGTGCTGGAACACGAAATGAAGCATTTTTCTCTTCTCACGTCCCTCTATCTTGACTAGATGAGAGACATCCCCAACACTAGCCTACAAGACAGAATCCAGCTCTGCAAGCGATGGGGAGACTTGAAGGTGGGCTGAAACGCGATCAGCGTTGATGATGTCGCGGTGGTAGTGTGGTGTGGTTCCATAGCCTCATAGACGTGTATCCTGGGCGCTGATCATTCAACGACTCCGACCTCAAAATCCCGCCCCCTCCCCTCCCTTTTTTTAAAAAAAGGCCGAGGGAAGACCAAGCGTGGAAAGTGAGATGTTAAGCAGACTCAACCACCTCCTCGAAATCGAAATCACCAGCCTTCGATCTTCGCTGGAGTGTGTGCTGGAAAACGCTTTGAGAGACCCAGAGTTCAGAGTGAGTTCCCATTTCATCATCCTCTCTCCTTCTTCGAAGCAATGTAACGTTGACCCAGATTCCTTCCACCTCAACGCGGAGCAAAAAGTCGGTCGAGAGCCTGGTTGAAAAGCACGAGGACTTTGTCACCGAATTGTGCTGGTCCTCGTACCGATCCGGTTAGTTTGTGGTCTCCTCGCTCTCTCCATCTCTCTTCGCCCGAACCATGCGGTGCGTTCCACCCGCTCTGCTTGAAAAACAAACATCCAATCCTGATTGGATGATTCCCCTTTCCTTTCTCCCACTTGCAGCCATAAGGAAGTATGGCGACCACTTTGTCAAATCTCAAAACAAGGAGTTCAACCTCAACCAGGCCCTGGCCAGAGTGATCGTGGAAAGGGTCGAGGCCGAGCTTCGAAGGGCTTTGAAGCGAAGCCTTGAAAACTTGAATCTGTCAGCATCTCGTCTCGGGTCCCTCTGACAGAAGCGGAAGCGAATCCGCCGTCCCTTTCGTTCGGGATACTGACAAGAACTGGACCCTTTTTGATATTCCTCTCCTTCATTCCGGCTCAGATCTGTACGCAAGCTCGCCCTCCAGTTTGAGAGTATCTTCCTCTCCACAGTCCCAAAAGGGATGAGGAGTGTGTGCTCTAAACCTGTCAGGCAGAGGAGATCGGAGATTGAGGTGAGTGGGTGGTGTTGCCCATTCCCAGATTTCCTAAAATATACCCTTTTGGAGAGGGTCGTAGAGTAGGGGGGAGGAAGAAAACAACACTGCATCGATACCCCAATAGTAGAGACCGTGATTTTCCACTTTTCGTGATTACTTCTTTTTTCCCCTCAACGCATTCCCTCTTACCCAGCAATTTTTCGAAGTGGCGATCCCTTGGATCATCCAGGAGGAGAGATTGGACAGGATCGAGACGGTCTCGTTCCGACTCGCACCATTTGTGAAAAGGGCCCTGATCCTTGGCTACGAGGAGGCTTCCCTGGTGAAGGGACCGGGAAGCCTTGGTATGGTGCGCAGCCTCATGAACCAAGCCATCAGGAAGACCAGGGGGGACTTTAAGCTGAAGTTGAAGGACTTTGAGCTCGAGAACCTCGTGACCGTCGTACGGAGGTGCATCAAGCAGAGCAACCAGAGGATCTCGAAAGGCGTCGAGGCAAAGCTCTCCAAACTCTGGTGGTTGCCTCCGAGGAGGGTGAGCGAGGAGGAGGATGGCGAAGGGGCGCGGAGGAGAGGAGGGGAGGAGGACGTGGAAGACCAAAGACAGAACCAAGCAAGGAGCTCGCTGGGTCGACTGGCCGAGGAGAGCGCGACGAAGTGCTCGGAAAAGCTCGAGCTCTTCTACTCGAGCATCTGGGAGGAGGACGTCGTCGGCTGGTACGCCTTGCAAAGCTGAACGTTGGAAGTCTTGACCGGTCCCACTTCTCTTTCCCAACTTTTCTTGTTGTTTTAGTTTTTTTTTTCATTTCTTTTCCTGGGCGCTGGATCAATTGTGGTTGGTAGTACATTGAATGGGCAAGTTAGTGGAGGTATGTGCGTATTGTGAGTATGAAAGGGAAAGAAGCCGGATTGGGATGCGGGGAACAAGGATGGAATGGATCCGAGTGGAAGAGAGGGAGGGAAAGAAGCAAGGAAAGAAAGGGAGGTTGGGAACGGAGTGCGAAATTGGTTGACGAGATGAGGAGAAGAGGGGGAGGGATTTTTTCTTCTGCTTTTCGTTCGAAGAATCAGCCAAAGACCAGCTCTTCGTCAAAGAGTTCGATGAACTGCAGTAAGAACCGCAGGAGATTTGTGAGGGGGGAGAGAGAGAGAGAGAGAGATTTTCAATCGCATGATCGGCAAGGCCATTTTGCTGGCAGGAGATGGAGAAGGGAGAGGAAAGGGAGAAAACGAGGGGGGGGACTTGGACTCACCTGCTCGTTCATGACCCTGACCTTTGGACCTGCGTACCTCCTATACTCGTCCAGGATGGCGCTGAGGTTCCACCTCTGAAGCTTCCTGAAGCAACCGATCACGGTCCCCGTCCTATGCCTTCCGAGGTTGCACATGACCAGGACGGGGTAGGTGACGGGTTGGACGAGGAGGTGCAAAGCCTGAAGCACCATCTCCTCCGTGATGGGATCCCATGCGTTGGTGGAGTAGAGAACGCCCAAGTGGTGAAGTTGAATGCTCTGATCCGTGCAAAAGTCCAGGCTGGTCGAACCGAAATCGATTGTTGCGAGAAGGGAAAGAAAGGTGAGAAAAAAAAAGTTGATGGAGTGAACCCCCCCCCCCCCCCC
>KZ820377.1:0-12569 GCA_003144235.1 Violaceomyces palustris
ACTTCAACACGTGTACTTTATCTGCAACCCCACTTTTCCTACCGAATCGCTCTGCCCATTTTTCTGGTAATGTTTTTTTTTTTTTTTTTTTTTTTTGGGGTAAAGCACCCCTTCGCGTGCAAGGGGAGCCAGCTAAGAATACATAAGAAACCAGTACTTTGCCACACTGATTGGGGCCTGGTTCTGAAAAAGGGATGAAAGGGGGTGAAGGGTGGAAGAGAGGGAAGTAGGGTTGATTGGTTGGTTTGAGGTCAAGTTGCGATGTGTGTGAGTCTGTAGGATTATAAAGATGTAGGAGGAGGGGGAGGGGGGGGGGGGGGGGGGGGGGGGGGGGGGGGGGGGGGGGGGGGGAAGAGGGTGGAATGACATAGTGGGACGACCTTGATCTGGTCAATTTATGATCCTGACCACTTTGGAGAAATCGTCCCGCAAAGCTTTTTCTTCCTCCTCCCTCTCGTCGATCTCCTCTTCCTCGTCCTCCTCATCTTGGTCGTCGTAAGAGGGCATGCCGTTAAGAGGATCCTTGGCTCCCGATAGGTTGACATTGCCCAAGAGAATGCCATCCTTGCTGGCCTCCTTCCAAGCCTGCCTCTCCTCCTGCCGTTCCCTCTTTCCCTGCTCTATCATTCTCTCGGCCACCTCGATCACCTCCTTCGAATCCCGGCATTTCGAGTAAGCTTGGAACCAGATGTCGTTCAGAACTGGGAAGTGAAGACCCCAGCCGAACTTGGACAGCAGGAGGGAACCTTCCTTGGGTCGGTCGCAGATGTAGAATGCCGCTGCGAGAGCCTCGACGCAATTGAGCTTCATCGGCTTTCCGTAGTTGACCGGGTTGGATGCGATCAGGTGAGGTACTGTTCCCCCATGTCACCGAGAATCGTGAAGGGGGGGATTGGGAAGGGGAAGATTAAATAGATCGGAAGAGAGGGAAAGGTGTGGGGATGCCAGCCTCAGGTCAGTCGGATTGCGCAAATGTTGAGGGGGTGGGGGATGAATACCATACCCAGCTCACCCCCCAAATCCACTTCCCGACAAACGCCGAGTAAGATCCCGCAGCATCTCTCTCCACCTTACTCTTGCTCGCAACGCTTCGCTCGCTACTCACGCAACCTCTCGTGAGGACTCTTCAATTTACCGAACGGGATCTCATCCAGCCTGGCCCAAGAGCACTCGACCACAGCAACGCCATGCTCCCACAGTATCGGAGCGTCGGCAGGAGAGAGGGTTTGGGTGGCGTTCGGCGTCAGGACGATCCCCCTGAACTTTTGTCCGACCCTCAGCTCCCTGATCAGTCCGAGCCTGGAGAGCTTCTTACCGCTGCACCTCTTTGGGTCGCAGTGATTAAAGTCCCACATGGCTACGGGGACTTCGATGCTCTGCGGTAGCTGCTCTTCATCCGACGAGTCATCTTCATCGTCGCCCGAACCGCTCTCCTCTTCGGAATGATTCGAGACTTGTGCTTTGGAAAGATCCCCCTTGACATCGCCTCCTTCCGAATCGCTGCGGTGGTGGTGGTCCTCCTCGTCCTCCTCCTCTGGAGAGCTTGGATCGATGTTGTCGATCGCGCTTTCCGGTCTCCAGTTGTCCGAGTCTACGAGCCTTGACGAGGCACCCCTACCTCCTCTCCCACCACCACCACCTCCACCACCTCCACCCCCTCTGCCTCTACCTCGACCTCTTGCCTGTCCACCCCTACCTCTAGAGGAACCCCCGCCGCGGTTTGACTTTCCCATGCTTTTTCTTTAACGGTATGGTGAAACAAAAAAGGAAGGGGGGAGAGCAAGGGGCTCTGACCTCGTTTGGCGAGGGGGTTGTACCAGTGGGGCAAGTTGGAGCCTTGGCAATGAAGGGGGCTTCTAGCTTTGGGAGATGGCGAGATGTATTGCGGGAGACTTTTTGCAGTTGATCAGGCCAAAATTGTAGGAAGGTTGGAGACGCAACGATATTCAGCGAGCACGGCCTTTGGTGTCGGTAGGAACCTTTTCTTTTTTAAAAAAAAAAAAATAGAAAAAGAAAAAGGAAAAAAAGCAAGAACAACAGTGGATCGAATCGGGGAGAGATTTTCTTCTTGAACGAACCATGATCGCCGATCGATCAAGGCCCGATACATTGAACCCTTCTTTTCCCGTCGCTTCCGCTTGCCATCCTCTTTCCTTTTCCATTCCGGACGAAGCGGGAACAACCCTCGGGCAGGACTCACGTGCTTGGTTGCCAGCCTTGATCCGCTTTGGACCGCATAGGAGAGAAAGAAAAGAAGGCCTCAGCTTTCAGGTGCGTTTTCCCCCCCCCCCACCCACCCCATTCCACCTCCACAACAGGTTCGTTTTTAGAAGCGTCAACCCCGCAACCAACCAATTCCCGGACCTGTGGGCCCAACCTGGTGTGCATTTCCCTCTTCATTTGCTTAAACCTCTTGCTTCTACTTGGATGCCCTTGGATTTGGAACCGGTTAAGATTCGACATTCCAAAGCCGGTCGTACGATCTGTATGAAACGAACCCCTCCATCCCTCCATCCATCCCCTAGGGCCTAGATGGCAGATGATTGCAGCGCTTGGCGACTGTGCCTCCCTTGTGTAAATGTGGCTGGAAAAGAGAAAGTTGGAAGGGGCGGAGGAAGGCAAATGGCTCGAGATGGATGACTGAGAAAAAGCTGGAAAACGGCCTAGCTTCAGTGCCAATTCATCGGGATTGGCCGCAGGCATCTTCCCTTCCGGCGAGGAAGAGATGGTATGAGGGTGAAATCCAGGCGGTTGGATCGAGAATGATCGACCTGCTTGGAAAAGCCAAAAGGAAAAAGAAAAAGAGAGAGGAAAGGTGAACGACTTCGTGGTAGTGGTTGACCTTCCTCCTGGTTCTTCCCTGACTACTCGGTGATGGCTTGCGTTCCATGGCAGCCAGGGATCCCGACGCAGGGCCAGTGCGATAAGAGTCAGTGTGAATGATAATTGCAAACCAGTCACGATGCTCAAAGTCTAGAGCGACAAAGTATGATTCGCAAGAAGGGATGATGCTCTGGTTCAGCATCTCTCTCGACTGGTGCCGGTATGTTGCGAAAATCCAAAGGGTTCTCCCTGTTGTGGTTGAACCCCATGGAGTTCGAATAACACTCATGGCTTGTAACTGTGACTACTTGTCCCCCAACGTCCCCTTTCCTCAAGTCACTGACTAAGACTGGTACTGACTAGACTTGTGACTCGCAACTCCGGAGGAGCAGGGAAGGGGAACAGTCTAGGGTCAAAGCCCCCTTCCTCCGGACAAAAGGAAAGGGAGAGGGGATTTGGATTCGATCGGATTGAAGCTCCCAAGCTCCGCTTTACTCCTGGAGGGGGTTGGAGGCGAGCGCGCCCTGACTTTAGACTCGCCAACTCCAGTTCCGGTCTGGCCTTTGCCCATTCAAAGCTGTCAACATCATCATTTCACAATCGATCCAAGAGCTTGCCTTCTTCGGCTTGAAACATTCGCATCGAGCCAAGGTGGCCGAAGACCAGGTTTTGGAGTGTGAATGACGACGACCGTTTCTATCCTCTTTCAACCGAATCTTTCGACTCACGAACCTCTTTCCACCCTCGACCGACCTCACGTTTTATCCCCGTCCCCCGCCTCTAGCCTCTCCTTTCACCCTCCCCTTCCGTGAGCCTATATAAAACAAAACATCTCTTCGTCCCCTGTCTACGTCAGAGTCCACGAATTTCCCTTCCTCCTTCTCGCACCTAGCCAGGGTCCCAGTCCCACCAACCACAAGCCTATTCGCCCACTTCGCACTCTTTACAATATCGCTTTCCTCCTTCGCCCCAGCTACCCAACGTCTTTCCAACTGGTCCACCTTGTATCCTAATTGTTAAACCCAGTACAGAATCCATCATGACCGATCAAGAGACAAGGATTTTCCAACAGGAAGTCGAGGCCGTCAAGAAGTGGTGGAAGGTGAGCATAGACAGCCAAACCAGAGCTCAACAGCCCTTTTTCCTGGGGCCACGGGCGGTGTACTGGTAGCCGCTTTTCAGCCATGTATGCCGCTCTCGAGGAAAGAGGTTGCTCGAGGTTCCCGAAAAAAGCTCACGGCGCTGACCTGCCAGAGATCCCTTTCCTCTCTCTCCCTCTTCCGCTTCAGGAACCACGCTTCGCCGGCGTCACTAGACCATACACTGCCGAGCAGGTGGTGTCAAAGAGGGGTACCATCCAGCAGACCTACCCTTCCAACATCCAGGCCAAGAAACTCTGGAAGATCCTCTCCGAACACGATGCCAACAAGACCACCTCCCACACTTACGGCGCTCTCGACCCTGTGCAGGTCACGCAGATGGCCAAGTACCTTGAGACTGTCTACGTTTCCGGGTGGCAGAGCTCTTCGACCGCCTCGTCCAGCAATGAACCAGGCCCTGATCTTGCCGGTGAGTAGTGGATCTCGAAAGCAATGGCTGGACTACCTGGCTGGAATGGAACTAGCGATGATGAAATTCCAGAAAAATCTAGGATATTTGAAAAAGAATCGGGAAAGCGCAGTGAAAATTCTGGGAGATGACGGAATCCTGACAGAGGCACACTTTCTCAACCACCGGACACAGATTACCCTTCCAACACCGTTCCCAACAAGGTCGAACATCTTTTCATGGCCCAGCTCTTCCACGATCGAAAGCAACGAGAGGCTCGCCTCTCGATGACCCCAGAGGAGCGCGCCAAGACTCCAATCGTCGAATACCTTCGCCCCATTGTTGCCGACGCCGACACAGGTCACGGAGGTCTCACGGCCGTCATGAAGCTCACCAAGATGTTTGTTGAAAAGGGAGCCGCAGGTATTCACATTGAGGACCAGGCCCCTGGAACCAAAAAGTGCGGCCACATGGCCGGCAAGGTCCTCGTTCCCATCTCCGAGCACATCAACCGTCTGGTCGCCATCCGCCTCCAGTACGACATTATGGGTGTCGACAACCTTGTCGTCGCCCGAACCGACTCGGAGGCCGCCACGCTGATCACGAGCAATGTCGACGAGCGTGACCACCCATTCATCCTCGGAACCACCAACGCCAGTCTGGAGCCCCTAGTCACCGTCTTGGCCAAGGCCGAGCGCGAGGGCAAGTCGGGAGATGCCCTGCAAGCCATCGAGGACGAGTGGACTCAAGCCGCTAACCTCCAGCTCTTCAGCGAGGCTGTCGCCGAGGCTCTGCAGAAGAAGGGCCAGGCTTCCAAGGTCGCCAGCTTCCTCAAGGAAACCGCTCACGTCTCCAACAAGACGGCACGCTCCATCGCCAAAAAGTACGGCGTCGAGATCCACTGGGATTGGGACGCTGTCCGAACCCGTGAGGGCTACTACCAGTACCGAGGAGGAACACAGTGCGCCATCAACCGTGGAATTGCCTTCGGACCTTATGCCGACCTCCTCTGGATGGAGACGAAATCGCCGATCCTGGCTCAGGCAAAGGAGTTTGCCGAAGGCGTCAAAGCAGCAAGGCCAAAGCAGTGGCTCGCATACAACCTTTCCCCATCCTTCAACTGGGACGCAGCAAAGCTTTCGACCGAGCAGATGCGATCATACGTCTGGGACCTCGGAAAGCTTGGCTTTGTCTGGCAATTCATTACGCTCGGCGGTCTCCACTCGAACGCCTACATCAGCGACCTGTTCGCCAAGGGCTTCGCCAAGGAGGGAATGAAAGCCTATGTCGAGCTGGTGCAAAGGAAGGAGAGGGAGATCGGCTGCGACGTGCTCACCCACCAGAAGTGGTCGGGAGCCAACTATGTCGACAACCTGCTCAAGACCGTTGTGGGATCTTCGGCGACGCTGGCCATGTCCAAGGGTGTCACCGAAGCCCAATTCAACTCGAGCCACTGAAAAGTGGCGCCATCGTTTTCCGGTTTCATCAAAAAAAAGTAGAGGCAAGGAAGAGATGCTCTCTCTTTCTTCCTCCAAACCAACCCCCCCTTCGCAGGAAGGTCCTCATGTAACCATGTAGCAGTCTGTACATTTACAATCGAACCCACTTGATCCATCGATACCACACTTATCAAATCAGAAAGAGGGAGAAACATGATGATCCTCGGTGTGTGCGTGTCTGGGAGGACAGGAGCGATATCCGAAAAGCCAAGATGCCGGTGCTTGCAGACGAGTAAATTCCTCGGTACTGAAAAAAAGGAATGTACTCAGACGCCACGGGTGGCCGAGCTCGACCACGACTTCTTTTCCTCTGCCTCCTCTCCAAGCGATGGCGCACAGACACTGACCGAAAGGGGGAAGAGGGGGATTTGCGAACGATGATTCGCAAACGATACGTTGCTGCCGATCAAAGCAAAGAGATCGACTGAGAAACGCGCAACACCAAAGATGGAGAGGAGTGGGGTACCTCAAACTTGGTGCAGACCGGTCTCTTGAAGGCTCTTCAACATCTCGAGTGGATGGACGAGGTCCTGTTCGGATCCCAAGTCAGGACGGAAGAGGGTGGTGACGACGTTTTCCAACTTTGCCAACCTTTTCCTCCTCTCCCTCTGCTTCCCGACGGTTTCCATCTCTTGGGATTTGAGGCTGGCGTTCTCGAGAAGCGCCAGGGGCAAACCGGCGAGTCGAGCGCAGTGGATACCGAAACTCCTCATGGAATCCCCCTCCCTCAACCTGTACAGGAAGGTGATCTCCTTGTCGCCGGATCCTGATCCTACTTGTTCGGATTCGGTCTCGACGAAATCCATGTACATGTTCCTGATCCTCCCTCTGAGGGATTCGTCTTTGGCCAACGAGAGGAGTTGGAAGTAGTGGGTGACGAAGATCATCTTTGGCCTCCTCGACCTCTCCCTCTGCAGTAGGTGCTTGAGAACTGAGAAGGCGATCGCCAGTCCGTCGATCGAGGAGGTCCCCCTTCCCAGCTCGTCTAGGATGACAAAGCTCCTGCTGGTGGCCCTTTCGAGTATGTCTCGGGTTTCTTCCAGCTCCACTCGGAACGTGGATCGGTTCTTTCCGATCTCGTCCTGGGCTCCCATCCTGGTCAAGATCGAGTCGTGGATCGAGATGACGGCTTTCTGAGCCGGCACGTGTGATCCTACCTGTGCCAGGATCAGGCAGAGCGCCACCGACCTGGCGAGCGAGGATTTGCCTCCCATGTTGGAACCCGTGAGAAGGATAGCCTTGTTCTCCTCCACCTCGTCCCCCCCCTCCCCCCCCTCCTCCCCTTCACCCATCCCCTCGCTGCTTCCAGGCTTCCTCCCCAGTTCGATGTCGTTGGGAACGTAGGTCTCCTCCCTCAGGCTCTCGATGATGGGGTTCCTGAACCCTCTCAGCTCGAGCCGGTCCGATCCTCCTCCCAGGATCTCGGCCCTGGTCCAACCGGGAAGATTTCCGACGTTTGCCAGGCTGACGAGCGCATCGAGTTGCGCCAGTCCCGAAACAACGTTCCTGAGCACCAGGTAATCCTCCTTGCAGATCTCGCTCAGAAAGCCCTTGTATGCCAGGTGGGCTTCCGCCTGGAGCGTCTCCTTGAATCTCTCCCTGGCCTTGATCAGCCTCATGGCTGTTGGGGTGTGGAACCTGACCATGGTCTTGGTAGCTGAGACCCTAAGCCAGTCGGCAGGGACCTTTTTCGAATCCGCCACCCTAACCTCGACCAGGTACTCGACCCCGGAAACCGATACGAACTCGAGCGAGGGTCTCTTCAGAACCTTTCGAAGCTCCTTGAGATGCTGTTTGAGCTCCTCCTCGACGATCGCGATGTTGTCCTTGGCCTGCTGAACCTTGGGGTACCTATCCTGATCCACGAAGAGGTTGGCTTTGTCGTTCGACCTCGCCTCCTTGATCGAAACCTGGTTCAGCAGCCTCTGTACCGTCGATTTCCCCTCCGGGATGGATCGGATGATCTCGTTGAGCAACGATGATTCCAAACCTACCTCCCAATCTTCTGAGACGGGCTTGTACTCTTGCGTGATGCGGTTCAGGCAGAGCAGGATCGTGACCAGCTCGGAGGGCGTCGTCCTGCCGTACGTCAGTCTTGCCATTCCTTTCTCCAAGTCTGGAACACCTTGGAGCAAGGAAGGGATCGATCGCAGGATGGACGACCTCGCCTCGACCATTTCTTGGACGGCGTCGGCCCTCGTCCTGAGCGCTCGAATGTCATTCAAGGGCCTTGCTATCCACCTCCTCAGCAACCTCTTGCCCATAGCCGTCTTTGTCCTGTCCAGGACCCAGAGGAGGCTACCTTTCCCGCTGCTGGGGTCGGTCGAGTTTCGGAAGATCTCCAGGTTGGTGAGGGTGTTCGAGTCCAGCAGCATGGAGGTGCTGGAGGAAAAAGATTGAAAGTGAGTCGTTTGGTCGAAGATGGAGCAGAGCTGGAACGATCGCAGGTGCTGGATCGTCGCCGCCAGAGAGGAGAGGACCAAGTGGGGGAGCGACACTACCACGGAGAGAACTTCGCCTCTCTTCTCCTTGGCCATCGCTGAGCCCCCTTGGGGTGTGTCAAACTCGGTGAGATCTTCGCCCAAGCCCTCATCCCCATCCCCTCTTCCGTCCTCCTCGTAGAACTTGGTGACCAGGCCGAAAGCCTCGTTGTAGTCGAACACCTTTTCCGCCCTCTCGACCCTGATCATCTCGCCAGAGGTCCCAATCACCCGATCCGAGAGGTGCTTGATCAGTTTTTCCGTCGCCCGACTCAGATTGGGGGGTAAGAGGATCTCAGCCGGCTGGAGGTGAGCCATCCTGGTCTCGAGCTCGCTCCTGACGTAGCCGTCGGAGAATTGGTCGAAGATGATCGAGCCGGTCGAGACCTGAATGGAAACCAGGCCGAAAGAGACCTTCTCCTCGCCGCCTTCGACACCTTCGAGTCTCTCGACGACAGAGACCAGGCTCCTCGAAGAGCCGAGGTCGTTGGGATCGTGCGCCGCGACAGAGTTCCCGAAGGAGGACACCTCATCGACCCAGGTAGAGCTCGTGTAGAGCTCGGTTAGCTTCCTCTCGAAAGGGTTTCCGGCGTTGCCGCTGGCTGCCTTCAACGCCCTAGTCTCTATCTGCCTGACGATCCCTACCTTGTGTCCAAGCGAGATCAGCTTTTTGACGTGGACGCTGAGCCTGTGGATGGGAATCATGGCCGTCATGAGGTTCCTCTCCTTGAAGCACATGATGTTGAGCTCCTTGGAGGCGATCCTGGCGTCTTCGTCATAGAACTTGAACTTGTACCCCACCTCGATGATCAGCAGGACGCCTTTGTGCATCGACTTCAACTCGAGGATCTGCTTCTCCAAGGGGGTGTACTTTTGAGAAGCTTGCTCTGAAGCATTCAATTTTGCCACCGATTTGGATTTAGAAGGAACTAGTTGTTGCTTATTGCTGGGTTTGGATGAGAATTTCTGGAAAGGGTTGGCGGTTGGTGGTTCGCCGCCTTGTTCGGCTTCGTCCTCCTCCGCCTCTCTGGCGAGCTTGCCGTCAGTGGGATCTGCACTAAGGTCATCCTCATCGCTACAGCCCAAAGAATCCTCTTGCCTAGGGTTGGGAAAGCTCTGCGACAAGAGCTTCTCCTTGAAAGCCTCGTGGACCCTGGACCTTTTCTCCCTTATCTCTTGGGAAGGCGTGACATGATGCCGAGCCTGGGTGGAGGGATCGGAGCAGTCCACAAAATTCCATTCGGAAAGCTTGCTCTTGATGCTCTGGCTCCTGGTATTTTCATCCTGTTGAGGCTGAAGCTTGGCCCTCTTGCTTGGATGCGTGGTCGCCGAGGATGGCGGTCCAGTTCGTTTCGATTCTGTCTGGAGTCTATGATGCTGAGATGAGATTTGGGCAGTTGCGGTGGAGGTTGATTTAGGTTTGAAGAAGGAGCTGATGGTCGATTGGTTCGATGGAGTGGGGGGAGGCATCGCAGAGGAGAGGATCAGGATGCAACGAGGCTGAACCCAAAGAGAGGAGAGAAGGAGGCGAGGGGTGTGGGAGAGAAGAGCGAGGGATGTGGAATGGGCACCATGGGCGATTTTGCCACCTGTCAAAATGAAAGTAACAGAGACAAGTAGGGGAGGAAGGAGGAGTGGAGGAAGAGAACAGCGATCACGCTCAGACCAACACCAGCAGCAGCTCCTGATACCCTTCCAATGACGATCCTCAAGCTCCGCTTGACCACCACCCTCTCTCTCTCCCCCCGCCTCTCATCCAGCATACACATCAGCGAACTCTTCCCTCCTCACCCCGAAAAGAAGATCGCGGACTGGAGAGGCAAGCATGCAACCCACCGACCATGAGACAGAGCTCCTCATACCCCTCCATGTCTCCTACATCAAAGCTCTCGACACCAAGGTAGACTCTCTGGCCTATCACCTCACCACCCATCTCAGGATGAACGGTGTCTATTGGGGGCTTACCGCGCTCGAGATCATGGGAGAGCCTCAGGTACTAGACAAAGATCAACTCGTAAGGTTTGTCCTCAGCTGCTGGGACGATCAGAATGGTCAGTTCCCTTCCTATCTCCACCCTCACCCATCTTTCCCCTGACGTCCGCTCTGACGTTTTTTCCTTTGCCCTCACTGCGCTCGATTTCACCGGATAACCACTTTTCTAACACTCACTCCTACCTTCGGTGATCAAAGGCGGCTTCGGATCCTTTCCCAACCACGATTCGCACATCCTCAGCACGCTGAGCGCCATTCAAATCCTGGCAATGAAGGATTCCCTACATGTCCTGGAAGAGAGAGGCATGAAGCAGACTCTGGTGTCCTGTGAGTGCAACCTTCCTTTTCTTATTTTTTCTCAAAGCAGTGCAGTCTTTTGGGAGGTACCGTGACTGATTGAAAATCATCGTCATCATCATCATCAACAACAACCACAAACCAAACGCCGCCGCGTTGGTGAATGAATGGATTTTTTTCGAAAAAAAATCAAGTCATCCTATCCCTTCAAACACCCTCGGGCTCCTTCCAAGGGGACAAATGGGGGGAGGAGGACACTCGCTTCCTATACTGTTCTGTCTCGGCGCTCGCCTTGTTGGGCGAGCTGGACAAGCTGGACCGGAAGAGGACGGTCGACCACATTCTCAGGTGCGGTAACTTTGACGGAGGGTTTGGTAGAAGGGAAGGGGCCGAGAGCCATTCCGGACAAGGTGAGTGGTGGAATCCAGCAATCGATGTGGTAGGACTTGAGCGGTCAGTTTTCCTCTTGGTTCGCACACATCCTTGACACTCTCTCTGAGGTATCTTGACTCACCTTGTTCGCTTTTTCGAAAATCGCATCAAGTCTTCGTTTGTGTGGCTGCCCTCTCCATCCTGGAATCACTGGACAAGGTCGACGTCGACAAGCTCGGATGGTGGCTCTGCGAAAGGCAATTGGACAACGGTGGTTTGAACGGCAGGCCCCAGAAGTTGGAAGATGTGAGAGGCCGTCTTTCTTTGGTTCTTGCAACCGGTAGGAAAGTCTTTTTTTTTTTCGCTCGCTGACGCTCGGATGGCTTCCCCCCCCTCCTTCTCTCTCTCTATCTCCTTCTCCTTTCTCAACCTTTTACCCTCGAACAGGTCTGCTACAGTTGGTGGGTCCTATCCTCCCTCAGTATGATCAAGAGGCTGGATTGGATCAATGCGGAAAAACTTTCAGCATTCATCCTATCAGCCCAGGTGAGTCTTCAAGCCCAAGTCAACGCAACCTCGATTCAAGCATCGAATCACCAGAGACACACACACGCACATCTCTCCTCATCGAATCCTCGTGACGAATCCAATCCTCACCCACTTTCTTTTCAACTTCATCTCTCAAGGATCCCGAAGGTGGAGGGATAGCCGATAGACCGGACAATGTCACTGACGTCTTCCACACGAATTTCGGAGTGGCTGGTGAGTCCTTGGATCCCCCCCCCCCCCCCCCCCCCCCCCCCCCCGCCTTCATCTTCACCTTTTGTCGGATGCACGATGACCGACCTCCTTCTCCTCATCCACCCTTGACCTCCGAAAGGTCTGTCTCTATTGGGATACCGAGGTCTGAAGCAGGTGGATCCAACGTACTGCTTACCTAGCGAAGTGGTCCAAAAGTTGGGCATCGAGAGGGATTACCAGAGGAAGAGGTGAAGTCCATGGGCGCTAGGGATTTACTCCATCTCGGAACAAGTCGGTCCTAGAGAGGTTGGAAGGGAAAGGGGGAGTGGATCTAGCCTTTCGATCCAAGGAGGAGGGGCACCCCAACCCAAAGAGTGTTGTCTGCTCGTGTAGAATCATCGATTCATGGGATTCCTTGTACTAGTCCCAAGCTGTAATTTTTACCTTTTATTTAATTTTTTTTTCTTTTCTTTTCTGCGTCACATCTTGTAACTGTGCTTCACTCGCCTGACTTTACAAAGTTTCTAGATCCAACACCATCGACCCCATTCCGCAGAAAAAATCGGTTTCAAACCGTTATCTCTTGGCGGCACCTTGGATGGAGAGATTCATGATTGTACATGGCAAGCAGGGGTTTTATTTTCTCTTGCGCTCGATTATGGAAGGAAGGATTTGCAACCATGACCAGGTGGGTATCGGGGAGTGATGAGGACTGGAGAAGAAAGAAGAGGGACACCCATCTCCCCTGTCGGGACATTGTGATGGAGAGGAAAAAGAGTGCGACGCTCTTCTTTGTTTTACTTTTCTTTTCTGAAAA
>KZ820378.1:0-12563 GCA_003144235.1 Violaceomyces palustris
CTGTCCATCCAGCATACGACATTCAGCCTTTCCTTTTGAAAAAAAAAAAAAAAAAAAAAAAACCCCTTCGATCCTGGTCATCCTATCACCTTCCTCGATCAGGCTGTTCTCGCTCATCTGGAATCGGTGATGGAGTGGCCATCAGGTGGGGAAGGTGTCGCTGCCCAAGGATCGCGTGAGGCGGGAGGACCGATCAAGGTGGAGAAAACGAAAGAGTCGATGCGGATCGCTTCCACGACCATGCGGGAGGGAGAGGAAGCCGAAGAAGGCGAGACTGGGGAAGGACGGCCGATCCAGGAGGAGGAACCGACAAACACGCTGATCCTCTCCAACCTTCCCGCCGAGTTCTTCGTCCCTTCGGTCTGCTCTGCTCTGCTCTCCCTTCTGAACGCCTACGGTCCCATGGTGAGGTGGACTCCGCTGGCTTCGGCGGGAAGGGCTGTGGTCATCTTTGAGAGGAGTCAGGACGCCGAGATGGCCAAAAGGTCGCTAGACAGGCTCCTCCTACCCTTTCAAGAGGTCGGGATCGGAGAGGAGGATACGGAGGCGGATTTGACACCTCGGAGGGCTGGACAGGAAGAGGTTTATGATGAGTGAGCCTTCCAATCCTTCCCCGCCCCCTTGCCTCTATGAAAGAAAGAAAAAGAAGAAGACTGACTTTCCGCCTTCTTTCTCGTCCCATTCTTGACCTTCCCCACTCCTTTCCTGTTCGGCCAGGAGCAGCGGCGGCGGCGGCACTCCCTTCTTGAAGGTGGTCTACGGACGCTTCACCTCTCCGACCGAGACGCAACCTTCCAGCCTCTCGGTTCCGAGCACGGACAAGAACTTCCTCATCTCTCCTCCGGGTTCTCCTCCCGTGGGATGGGAACCGATAAGGGAAGATCCTCCGAACAGGGACACGTTGGCCGAAGATCTGATGAGGGCCCTGGGAGAGTTGAGGGACACGCAATCTCACATCCGGTCTCACAAGCCCAGGTTCTGGGGATGCGGAGGGGAGGAGGGAGGGCGAGGAGAGACGACGACGCGGAATGGCGGTGGTCCTCCACATCCCCCTCCCGAGGTGATCCTCCTTGCGGTTTCGGAGACGGAGGAGGACGGGATCCTTCCCGGAGTGACGGTACAATCCATGGACGCGGAAGAGGAGGGAGACGAAGGATCGAAGGATGGGAGGGGAAGGACTCCCCCCCGTTTCAGCATCAGCAGCGTCAAGGCGACGGTGGAGAGCATGAGAGGTCCGACGACGTCCACCGGTGCCAGTTCGGGAAGCTTGGGTGGGCAAAGGGACGAAGGCGAGGATGGCGAGATCGGAGGAGGCCTCGGTTGGGGTCAAGGTGGGAAGAGGATCACCCCCACCAGTCGACCCCCTCTGGCTTGAAGGGAGAGGAGAGAGGAGAGGCAGAGGGAGAGAGGAGGGTGACCTGTCGATAACCAACTTTCATCTAATCTTATCTACCACTGTCCGCAACGCTGTGCCGCGGCTAAACCTCCCAGTGAGGGTTGGGTGAGGTTCTGAGGAACGGCGACCACGTCCTTTTCGAATGCCAAACTACGTAATCGGTCTCGATTCTCAACCCACCGCCTCCCTCCTTCCCCCCTGCCGCGGCCCAACTCTTCCCTTTCCTCCCTCTCCCTCACCGAACGAAGAAAGGAAAGAGATTACGAATTCAGCACCCCACCCCCGACTCAAGCTTCGGATCTCTGAGCCATGAGAGGTCGGTTGATCGATCCAGATTACGGCGACTTTGAGAGAGGCCATGGAAACGAGCGAGGAGCGATCGAGTTGAGCCGCGGCCGTGGTTTTGGCCTCCACAGTAGGGAGAGGGAGAGGGAGGGAAGAGATATTGGGCGGAAGGGTGGTGTAGTGTTTTTCTCTCCATCCATCCGATTCCCGACTGCCACCCAACCCACCACTCCACCATGAAACCCCCAACTCTGCCATCATCCTCCAAGGCCGTCAGAGAGGTGGGATTGGACTCGTTCTTCTATCTCTGTCGTCTCACTCTTCCCTCTCCCTTTTTCCTTCACCGATCCACCTTCTCCTCTCTCTATCGATCTTGTTCGCTTCCCCCCCCCCCCGTTGTCTCTTGGCAGGAAAAAGGGAAAAAGAAAGTGGGAAGGAAGAGATAAACACGATCCCGCTTCCCTCCCCCTTCTTCATGCCATCCAACGGAGCTTGTCGCGGTTTCGTTCCCGTGTTCGGTTGGAACCTCTGTGATGATTTCCTTGTTATTTTGTTTCTCCTCACTCGAGAAACGGAGATTCCATAGTTGAACAGCGAAGGGAGAGTTCATGATTGAACAGCGAAGGAAGGAAGGAGTGGATTCTCGCATTACCAATCTTCGAACCTTCGCCCTCCCTCCTCCCCCCTTCCCGTCCTTTGTGATATAAAACTCCTATCCCCTTCACTCACTCAACCTCATCCCCCCCCCACCCACCTCTCACCACCGCAATGTCCACAAAGCCAAACACCAAGGAGCCGGCACAGGCCAAGGCCTCCACCTCTTCCACCTCCTCGACTGCCCCCTCCTCCGCAAGGGAGAGGCTCTCCTCGTTGGCCTCTCACCTCCTCCCGTCGGGCAACACCGAGTTCGACTACGTCATCGTAGGTGGAGGGACGGCGGGAGCCGTCTTGGCCAACAGGCTGACCGAAGATAGGGAGGTCAGCGTAGCCGTCATCGAGGGAGGTCCCTCCGACGTCGGTGACGACAGGGTCCTCGACCTGAGGAGGTGGCTGGAGATGCTCGGCTCCGAGTTGGACTACGACTACCCCACCGTCGAGCAACCCAGGGGGAACTCGCACATCCGCCACTCGAGGGCCAAGGTCCTGGGAGGTTGCTCCTCGCACAACACGCTCATCTCCTTCCGACCCTTCAACGAGGACCTGGACGACTGGAAGAACAACTACGGCTGCCCCTCCTGGGGTAGCTCCAACCTCCAACCCTTCGGCGACCGGCTCAAGATGAACATCGTCCCCGTCGCACCTCAGCAGAGGAACCAGGTCGCCAGGGATTGGGTTCAGGCT
The DNA here is from genome assembly GCA_003144235.1 of Violaceomyces palustris. NCBI lineage: Eukaryota > Fungi > Basidiomycota > Ustilaginomycetes > Violaceomycetales > Violaceomycetaceae > Violaceomyces > Violaceomyces palustris. The sequence continues at coordinate 3,023 of KZ820378.1, forward strand.
TGCTCCCTGGCCACCGGGGCTCCCATCCTGGAGGACCTCAACGCTCAGATCGTTCACCGAGGAGGTTTCCAGGAGGCCGTAGGCTTCTTCGACATCTCGTACGACCCTTACAACGGTCACAGGTCTAGCGCTTCGGTCGCCTACCTCCACCCCATCATGCCACACGGCCCTCACCGGAGGCACAACCTTCACCTCTTCCTGGAGACGTGGGCCACCAAGCTCGAGTACGAGGCCGACGCCGCCACTGCCGAGCCTCTCAAGGTCAAGGGCGTCCGCGTCAGGACCAAGCACGGCCTCGAGAAGACGCTGAGCGCGAGGAGGGAGGTCATCCTCTGCGCCGGAGCTGTCGACACGCCAAGGTTGCTGCTCCACTCGGGCATCGGTCCCAGATCCCAACTGGAGAGGCTGGGGATGGAGTGCAGGCTCGACGTTCCCGGAGTCGGAGAGAACCTGACCGACCACCCGGAGTCGATCATCATGTGGGAGACGAGGGACACCCCCCCCGAGACGGTCATGTCCTCGGACGCCGGACTCTTCCTGAGGGTCCTCCCTCCGAACGCGGAACCCAACCCTCACCCCGGACCGGACCTCATGTTCCACATCTACCAGATCCCCTTCGCCGACAACACGGCTCGACAGGGTTACGAGGTTCCCGAACACGCCATCTGCATGACTCCCAACATCACCCGAAGTCAAGCCAGAGGTAGGATCACGCTTGCCTCCAACGACCCGGAGGAGAAGCCGCTCCTGGACTTCAAGTACTTTGAGGACCCGAGAGGGTACGACGAGAGGATCCTCGTCGAAGGCATCAAGTGGGCCAGGAAGATCGCCCAGCAATCCCCCTTCAAGGAACACCTGGTCAAGGAGGTGGCTCCCGGACCCTCCTGTCAGACCGACGAGCAACTCTCCGCCTACGCCCGATCCGTAGCTCACACCGTCTACCACCCTGCAGGCACCTGCAGGATGGGGACCCCCTCGCCGAGCTTTGGAGGGAAAGGTCGAGACCCGACCGTCGTCGTGGATCAGAACGACCTCAAGGTCGTAGGCGTCAAAAAGTTGAGGATCTGCGACGCCTCCCTCCTACCCACGCTCCCCACCGTCAACCCCATGTTGACCATCCTCATGGTCGCCGAGAGGGCGGCCGAACTCATCAGGAACGACGCTTGGGTTCAAGGTAGGAGGAGGACGGATTGGGATTGATCCCAAGAAGAGGAAGAAAAGATAGGACTCCTCCATCCACCCTTCCCCCACCCCAATGTACCTCCATAGTTTACCCTCAGGTGGTTGTTGACAAAGAAAAGAAAAGAAAAGATACCATCAAAGAACGTCACGTCACCTCTCCCCAACTTGACCTCTTTTCTCGGGACGCGGGGGGCTAGCTAGTCATGTCCAAAAAAGAGACAGACCGACCAAGAGAGGGGGCCTGGCGAGAAAGGCGAGTGAGTTTGGACTCTCGGTCGTGACCAAAGAAACCTTTCGGAACCGATCGCGATGTGTGGTTTTCATCTTTTTTTCCCACTTTTCTCTTCCGATCTAGAGTGGAACAAGGGGGAGGGAAAAGGATTGGGGGCGGGGGGGGGGGGAAGACCCGTTGTGCATGTAGAGCCAACCGACCGACCCGATCAACCCCAGGGTAAGAAACGAATCAAAAAACAAGAGGAATCCACCCCCCCCCCCAACCCCATCCCCCACTCTACATGCGAAAAGCCCTCCGGGGCTCGACTGCAACCTTTCTCATCGTCGGGAACCCACTCCTCCTCGCGCGCTTCCTTCCTTCCTTCCTCTACCGCTTCACTTGGCAGCGAGGGCGGCCTGGATGGCGGTGTAGACCTCGACCTCGATCTCGGCCTCAGCCTTGTCTTCCGCCGACGAGCTGCTGGAAGCGACGCGCTGGGCCTCGGCGAGAGCGGAGCGAACGGCCTGAGAGGGACGAGTTGTTGATCCCGGGTAAAGGGGCGAAGGTGGGCGGAAAAAAAAAAAAAACAGATTTTAGGAAGGACGAATCACTCAAAGGTCAGCGTTTGCCTGATCCAGCTATTTTTCCCAAATTATTCTCTTCCTCGGAAATCATTCATAATCCCAAAAGTGCGTTGAGAATGTCGCAACAACGTCCGCGTTTTCTTCCATCAACTAGTTTCACCCCCCCCCCCCCCCCCCCCCCCCCCTCTCCCGTGAACCCCTACAACCTTGCCATCTAGATCTCGTCCGAGCATAAGAGACTCCTGCCCCCCCTTTCCGTCAGCGAAGGTGAGACAAGTCTTGTCCTTCCCTTCGCTAGCTTGATGGTCGCTGCAGAGAACACGGATCGTGAACGGCGAACAATCACCCGCCACCATCTCGACCCTATCTGGCCAGTCTGACGTTGGACAAGTCCTGCAAACTCACCTCTGGGGAGAATTGCTCAAGGTTGTAGGCCTCGATGGCGTTGATGACGAGCTTGTTGTTTGGGTGGACGGTAGCGAATCCGCCGGAGACTGTTCATTCCACGGAGAGCGAAGTAGAAAGCATGGAGATGTTTCGCAAAAAAGGATAGGCATTTGTTCCATATCAGCGTTAGCACCAAGGTCAAAAGCTGTGACTGTATGAAAGAGGATTGATCGGCTTCCCGGATGTCCTCCAGCCCTTGTTGGAGAGGTGTGAAAGTTCTCTTCTCCCTTCCCATGTCATTCCTCTACGTTTTCTCCCACCTCGGCTCGCCTTGGACCGACATGTGTCCACCTAACCCTTCCGCTCGGACGAGGTCCGGAGGGAATAAATAAACGCAAGATCGGGACAAAAGCTTGAAGGATCACTTTTGGGCGCAGCGCGCGCACGCCCGGGCCTAAACCCTGTATGCTGATCGATTTTCCTCCGACCCTGAGCGTTCCCCCCCTACCTCCCTCTCTTTTCTCCCCCCTTTCTCCTCCCTTGGTTGCTTTGGCGGGAAGGAGACGTTGGATTTGACGATGTTCGACCGAAGGCTGCAAGGAGCGCTTCCCCAGCTGGTTGAGTAGGGAAGAAAGACTCACCGAACCACTTCTTGGCACCGGAGGACTCGATGACCTCGAGGACACCGGGACGGAGCTCCTCGACGGAGGGAACGTGGGAGGCGAGGATACCCATGTCACCGGAAGCGGAGGCGATGTTGACCTGGGTGACCTCCTCGGAGTTGTAGATGGCCTGGGGAAGGGGTTTAGAGGTAGAGAGGAAGAGAGAGGGAAAGGAGTGAGAAAGGAGGCAAGTGGATGATGGAAGGGTGGGTGCGTATGTATAGAGAGAGAGGGGGAGGAAGGGAGAAAGGAAGAGGGATTGTACAAACTCACCTGGTGAGGCAAGATGAAGCTCAACTTGAGCTTGTCCGAGACGGCCTCGGCGTAACCCCTGCGAGCACCTTGTTGAAGGGAGAGGAGGGAGCGTGGGGTGGTGCTGGTGGTGGCGAGGCGGAGGGCGGACCTGGAGAGGATGGATGCGACCATGGTTGGTGTATGTATGCTGGGTGTGGGGGATGGTGGGTGATAAGGTTGGAAAGGTGAGTGGTGAAAGAAGGGTGGAGTGGGGACGGTTTGATGGGATGGAGATGGTGGGTGGTGAGTTGAGTGCCTTTTGGGAAAGCGTTAGCGTGTCGATGGATTTCCGAGCTTGTGATCTGAGAGAGGGAGATGGGAGGAGAGGGGAGATCCGTCGTCTCCCCTCTTCTCTCCTCCTTCCTCACTCGCAACCCAGGAAGAAACTCACGTTTAGACGACTTTCTCTCTGAGGACTGATCGATGCTTACTAGGAATGACTACATTCTAGTTGGAACCAACCCCTTTGGTTGTGGTCAACATTAGAATCAAGGTTTAAAGCAAAAAGCTGCAATTCCAGGGTTAAAGAAGACGATTTTAAAATGACTGTATGAGCAGCACATTAACCAGGGCATGATAATAAGAATAAGAATAGCGATAAAGTAGAAGGGAATGGTGAGGCCGGTACCCTTCGCCGATCACTTGAACAAGTTCCCCTCCCCCCCAAAAAAAACAATACAAAGCTGTGGGTGGATCGGATCGACTCGGGGAGGGATGGCGTCAACTGGGGACAATCCCCTTCCTCTCCCGCTCGCCAGCCCCGTGAAGCAAACAACAACCACCCGCGCGATAAAAGATTACCACCGCTCACTCACTCAGTCACCCGTCTCCTTCTGTTGTCGCCTGTATGCCATGCTGCTACTCCTCCTCCCTCCTTTCCCAACCCCCACGACGGGCTCAATAGAGAGAACAAGGTTCAGGCACGCACCGTGGGTAAAGTCGTTGGTGAAAGAACAATAAAAAATGAAAAATGAAATGAAAACACACCTCCTCTTTCTCGGAAAAAATGACGACGAAAATGACGCGGGAAGAAAACAAGGAGAGGAATGGGATTGAGAAAAAGGGCCGAGTAAGGGTGAGGAAGGGAAAGACCAAACACAACCGTCTCCATCCGCACGACCTGACTTAGAGATGAATGGCTTGGGTCTCCTGCCCTTCCCCCTTAGTCTCCAACTCGTCGGTGTTGCCATCTCCTCCACCCTCCTCGTCCACCGCCTCCAAACACTTTGAGCCACCTGCCTTGACCTTGAAGCTGAGCGCCCGGATGAGAATGTCGCCGTTGGGACTGACGATGGGCACGTTGACGAACTCGACATCGTCGCTCTCCACCACCTGCCCCCTCCCCTCGAGCACCTTGGCGTTCTCCTCCGTCGAGGCCGAGCTCACCAGCTTCTTTTGGAACCTGCCTCGCTTGACATCTTCCATCGTGTCGAGCAGCTCCGACACCCTGGCCGTGTAACCCGCCAGCTCGGAGAGCTCCTTGTACGAGTACATGACCCTCCCGAACGCGTCCGACGAGGAGAGAAGCAGTCGACGGTTGGTCACGAACGACTCGGTCCTCGAGCCAAGGTCGAACCCTCCGCCACCTCCTACCCCGGGCATCTTGACAAACACTGGCACCGCGCAGATGCAGAGCTGCCCATCGCGATCGTTAACGCACCAGGGCGAGGAGGCGGAAGGCGGAAAAGGATGAGGGTTGAGGGAGGGGGGAAGGGGGAAGGATAGAGGGATCCCTGTCAATTTTGTTCGTAAAAAATATGAATGAAAAGAAAGAGAAGGAGTAAAAGCAGACTGCGGGTGAAAGATTTGACTCACGCCCAGGGAACCCCACAACCACTTGATGATCCCCTCCTCCGTCATCGAGTGGACGATGCGGATCTTGTAGACTCGGTTGACGTGCTTGATGAGCGAAAAGTAAGCCCTCTCGATCGCGTTCTGCTCGGCATGTTGGCCGCGGTAGAGCGCCACCTCCTCGGCGTTCTCGATGAGCCTCGAGTGGAGCGACCTGAACTCCCCTTCGAGCTGCTGCTCGGTCGCTGCGTACTGGCCGAAAGGCGGCGTGACGGCCTTGAGCAGTGCCGCCGACCCTTGCACCAGCAGGTTGATGCCGATCAGCGCCTCGGCGCCCACCCTCTCCGAGAGCTTGTAGTTGTACAGACATACGTCGAGGATGGGCTTGGCAATGTTCGAGTAGAGGTCGGAAAGCGACTTGCTGAACTTTGCCACGTCCACTGTGATGAGCTGGTCGGCATTGCGGATCCTGTCATCCAGGTTGCCCAGCTTGTAGAAGGTCATGTCGCTCAGGTACATTTCGTGCACCTTCTTGGTCAGCCTCGTCCGGTAAGAGAGCGCCAGCTTGGACTGGAGGAACTCGATCATGCTGTTGGTGTAGGTGGCCGGGATCGCGACCGTCATCCACCATGCGATCCCCAGAATGAACTGCTTGGTCTGGGACCGCACCAGCGCCGAGACGATCCTTCCGTCCAGGTCGGCAATGTAGAGCGAGAGCATGGTCCTGAAGACGAGGAAGAGGGTGTGGAGCATCAGGAGGCCGGCCTCCTTGGACCTCAAGCCTGGGATGACGATCCTTAGGATCCTCCTCAACCTCTGGAAGAAGATGTGGTCCACCTCCACCCTTGGCGACTTGGACCTCCTACCACCGCCCTTGCCCCCCTTCTTCTTGCCACCTCCTTCTTCGACCTCGTCCTCTCTAGCCCCAGCAGCGTTCGCCTTGCCCTTGCCGTCCTCGTCGCCCGCACCCACACTGACACTCACGCCCTCGCCCTCGCTTTTCCTCTTCCCCTTCTTCTTGGGAGGAGGGTTGAGCGTCCTGACGACGGCGACCAAGATGAAACCGATGTAGCCGATCTGCAACGTCTTTTGAATGCGCCTGTGGTTCTGCCTGTACGACACCAGTGCCCTGGCGCCGTAGTTGAACGCATTCATCTTGAGCGAATCCACAATGGGCTCAAACCTGGATTGAATCGCCATATTGGGTGAGACCAAGCTTCCGTCTTCGGGGGTAGGGGGTTGACGAGCCTCGTTCAAGGTCTCCTTTTCTTTCGCTCTCTCCCTTCAGGTTCTCCAGATTCTCTTTGGTCCCTGCTTTACGACCTCCGCGACTCGTTCCTTGCAGAGGAGCAACCTCGGGTTCGGGTAAGGGGACGGCTGATTGCTGATTTGCGAATCGGGGGAACAAGGAGGAGGGTCGTTCGAAGGAGAGGGAGGGAGGAGGTCGTTGCAAAACTTGGGAAAGTATGAACTAGATTCCACGTTGACTTCTGGCGTGAGAGACCCTTTGAAGGTTTGCAGCTGTGACCTTCTCCTACCCAAAGCCTTTTCTAAGAGAGAGAGGGGGAGGGAGAGTGAGAGAGAGAGGAAGGGAAGGAGGGGGGTGGACCGGTGACAGAGTTCGACGAATCTCACCAGTGACCTTCGAGAGTGGTGTGTTGGTGATGATGGACTGGGATGGTGGGTTGGGTGAGGTGAAACGTGAATGTGAATGTGAATGTGACGGTGAATAGTGAACGAGGTGTTATTATGATTCGATTTCCTTTCCCCCCGTAAATCCTTGATTCACTCTCACACGCACGCCCTTTCCCCCCGCTCGACTCTTGACTGTGAAAGATCGTCATGGCTTGCCGCTCATCCACCTCCCCCTCCTTCTGCCAACCTCAACTCCCCATCCCTCTCTCTCATCACAACCTCTCCTTCTCACACTGATGGCACCCTTCTTCCTCTCCCTTATTGCGTTGGTTTTTCGCCCCTCTTTTCTCTTGCTATCTTTTTCTCTTTTTTTAATTTCACTGCCTGCGTGCCTCCTTCCATCCTCCATCTTCACGAGCATCTTGATGTTTCTTTTTTTCTCCCTGTTGCATCCCTTCCGGCTACCTTTCGCGTCCTGCAGCCCGGGCGATCCACAGATCGGGGGTTAACCTGAATATCTTCATCTGTGAGGTTTCATCGGGGCTCACAACCAAGTCGTTTCGAGATCCAGAGGCCCGATTCACTCTGCATATTGGATGCGATGCATCTTTCCTCCTTTTCTCCTCTTGGGTCTCTCTCTCCTTCCCTCAGGTCTCTCTCTCCTTCCCTCAACCTTCTTTTCCTTCTCCTTCGCCTTCGAAGCTACCCCCCCTCGTCCTTCTCTTCGTCTTTGGATCTTCTAAGACGTCAGCGCTTTGTCTCAGCTGGTCTGATCCTGAGCTAGCAATCCAATCGACCTTGTTTTCCCCTTCCCCTTTCCGTCCAACTCAAGCGCTCCTATCACAATCCTCCTCCCTCCCCCAAGGGGCCCCTCTTCCAACCCTCGTAGCCCGACTAGGATTGGTTCACGTCCTGCTGGAGGTTTGGTCCGAGTGAATGGCAGACAGATAGAGCAGCGAGACGAAGGATCCCCAACTTGGAAAGGAAGCCCGTCACTTGCTCTGCATAGTTCTAGCCGTCTGGTCTTTGATCCGATCATGTCTAGGTGAGAGAGATTGCCACCCTTGGCCTGTCGCGTCAACATGAGCGAGGGGCATTCGGAGGGAAGGGCGATGGTGGGGAAGCAAAAAGCGAAGAGAACGTGGACACGATCTCTAAACACCTCCACCCAAGCAACCCTCCCCCTTCGAAAATCCACTCCACCTGTCTCGGATGATGAAATATGAAGCAGGAGTCAGACCAGCGAAATCTACAGCCAACCTGCCTCCACCGGCTCTGGATTCCATGAGAACACTCAGCTGGCGAGTGCCATCGATGCCTTAAAGGTCAGTCGGTGAGAAACATCCCATCAGGAGATGAGGAGATAGTGAGAGAGATGACTAGAGAGATAGAGAGGGAGAGAGAGAACTCTTCCATGGACGGTGTGTACCATCCGGACCCTAGGAGCGAACAGAATGGAAAGCTGACATCTTGGGCGGCTGAACGAACGTACAATCCAGAGTCAAACCCACCCCGTCAGGCTGGAAGACTTTGCGCTTTCGCACGGCCTCAACAGCCTTCTGAACTCTAGCGGGTCGCTCTTCGCAAGGTTCAAGGCCCACGAGCGTGTCCTTCATGATGCCAAGACGGACCTTTGGAGTTACAAGGTGAGGCAGGTAGCGGAAGAAGCAGAGGCATGGAAGGGATGAGGTTATGGCCAGGTGGCCAACGAGTATCGTGGGAAGAGATGCTCAAGACTGCGGAACCACAACGATCTCTACCCCGCACCCCTACTCAATTTTGGCCTCTGGACAGCCGGACTTTGACCTCAGGTCACCGACGGACCTGGTCGACCTTTTGAGGGAGAGGTACAAGAACCCCGGGGGCGGTGGAAGCGGGTCCTCTGCCGGGATGAAGCTTGCCGAGCTGAGGGAATCCTATCCTCAGGCAAGGGAGGCGATAGAGGAACTCTCCAAGTTTCAACCCAGCCAGGATAGGGAGGTGCTCGTCCTCAGGGGCCAGAGGGATGGCGCGATCAAGCAGGTCTTCTGGAACCCGCTCAGGGGCGATGAGGTCAAGCCCATAGATGATGGTGAGCCGAAAAGAAAGGAAGGAAGGAATAAAAGCCACCCTGGCGAAGCTAACCCGAGTCGAGCAGAAGTTTACCCCTACTCAATTTTCCCTTGGTGATTTAATCTTTCCATATCACTGTCCTCCGTTTCCTTTTTGTTTTTTTGAAAAAAAAAAAAGAATTCAAGACACTTTGGCACGAGCTCAAAGTTCCTGATCTGGTCGATCTGCCGAAAGAGTTAGAGAATGGTGAGTCCTTTCCTTCGTCTTCTCCTCCCTTTTGAACGCCGGACTCCTAAGTCGGATGGGGAACTCGAGACTGAAATGTGATTTTCGTTTTTGCTTTATCCGTTCCCTTACATGCATCCCCTGCTCCCGACAGAGGGTTTGACGACGGCCGACATGCTCGACGCACCGATACCCGGCGGTGGGGTGGTGGCGAAGAAGAAGAAGGGGAAAAAGGGTGCGGGTTCCAGGAGGGTCAAGTTGCAGAACACGCACCTCGAGGAAGTCGACCTCAGCAAAGACTACGTCAAAAAGTGAAAGAACAGGTCGATCCATGGAGGCGGGGAGAGAGAGGGAGAAAGAGGGCCAAGGTTGTCCAAGCCGACTGTTCGAAAATCCTCCTCCTCCACCCTCCACCCTTGGGCTACTTGCACAGACCGCAGGAGGCAATGCATGCACATTTCCTTTCCTTGCCCCCTCACTAGAATGCACCTGTAACCATTTTCTCTCTCTCTCTC
>KZ820379.1:0-12549 GCA_003144235.1 Violaceomyces palustris
CCCCCCCCTTTCGAAGTTTTATAAGATTGGGGGATGACCTTGTACTTTTAGTTGCATTACTATCCAAGGGAGATCCCTTTTTTTGCCTCATTTGTTCTCCATTTTCGTAGTGGGTTTGTAGGGGTGAAAAGGATAAGGCAAGCAGGGAAGGGGTGGCAGGGGAAAAAAAGAAAGAAAACGGTTCCAAGACGAGAAGAGCTCCTCTCCCGCGGGCGAAACCTTTCAGATCCTGACGGCACGTCTCAGCCACCTCCTCCTCCTCGTCTCGGCGAACAAGTGGTTCTCCTTGGATCCAGGCTCTTCGTCAAGGTCTGAAGAAGATCCGAGCTGGTCTTCGTGGTCAGGTTGCGCTTCGGCTTCCCGTCTTCCTCCCTCCTGATCGACGAGGTGCTTCCTCGAAAAAGGGGATGGACAAGGTCTCTGCCAGGACGAGTCGGTGTAGACGAACCCTTCGTCGTCGACACCCACCGAGGACCACCTTCCCAACCAGTCGATCCTCCAGTCGTCCCCCTCGACCCACTTCCATCCCGGCTCTAGCGTCATCGCTACCTTTCTGCTGAACGGTTTGCGAAATGGATGGGGAAGGGGGTTCGAAAGAGGGGGAGGGGGGTTAGAAGGTTGAGATGGATTGAAAAGGAATGATTTTTTGAAACCTGCTTCTATCCTTCTCCCTGCTTTTAAATCCAAACTCCTCTCCTTCACTCTCAAAGCTCGAAGCTCACCTGATGTCAACGCTGTACCCCGTCACCTGAAGGTTCTCCTCAGACCAACCGTCACTCCCTTTGGTCCATGACTGGGGGGGGGGGGAAGGGGGAATTATCACCCGATTGCGAAAAGTCAAACATCCCGAATCAGTTTGGAATCGGTTACCCGCTTCGATGGAACGGTAAGAGAAGGGGATGGGTTGGGTTGGAAGGGGTGGAAACAAAGGGTGGAGATGGGGGAAACAAAGAGACAAGGTCTCGTCGAGGCTCACCTTCCTCTCACCGAAGGTCAGGTTGTGGGCGGACCAAGTTCCCGAAACCTCTTTGGAGCCTGCCGTGCTGGTAGCTTGAAACCTCTGATTCCTGGAGGATTTTTTCAGGTCAAAGAATTGCATGCGTGTGGGGGAGGGGCAGGGGATGCAGTGGAGGGACCCAGGAAGAGGAAGATGAATGAAGAGGAAGTCAGAGTCGACCATGTGGCAGTTCGGGAACGACCTTGAAAGCTGGACCTCCCTACATGACATCGAGCAGAAAAGCAGACCAGCAAGGGTGAGGGACCAAGTGGGGAGGGGGGGAATGGCAAAGACCTGCGAGAGAGAGAGAGGGAGACGGACAGACTTACTCAAACATCTCGACGTCCCTCCAACCTTTTTCCCAGACTTCGTCGTCGAGCCTGTCCCTTTCGACCCATTCCCTGACGACGTGACCCATCTCCTTGAGCCAGTTGGTGATCATCCTGCCTTCCTTGCTCTTCCTTGCTCTTCTGGACATTCCTTGAAGCGCGGGCAAGGTCCAAGGGTGGTTCATCACAAAGATCCCTTCGACGCTCAGGAACATGATGAGTCGGAGGGGGATGAAGGGACCGAGGAAGAACATGGCGACGGTGGCTAGGATGGAGAGCTGGAAGACGAGCAGGCTCCTGGGGTAACTCGACCAATTGAGGTAGCTGACGATTGGAACGATGAGGTCGTAAGCGTCCGTCACCATCTTCATCCTATGGGTGGCAGTGGTTGTTTTTCCGAGGGAGAGGAGGGAAAAGCGGTGGGGGAAGGTAGGAGAGGGAATTCCACTCTGGACGATCAGCATTCCATCCTCAAGTCACTGTCTTTGTCTACGTACATGCCTCTGCCTCCTTCTCTCTTTCACTCTACATGGTCGCATGAATCGCGTAAAGATGGAGCCTTTTACGGTCGCTCGAGGCGAAGGGGTGGTGCGGGTGACTCACATATTCTGAATGTCCCGGAGGTTCTCGTAATAGTGAATGCTTCCCTCGTTCGGGGGGTTGGGCGTCAAGGGAGGTCTTGCTGATCCGATGTACTTGTTCTTGGTCGGTCTCTGAGTGGAATCGTTCAGAGCTTGAGCGGGGGACGATTCGACTCCGCCGTTGGATCCACTCTTCCCACCACCACCGGGACCGGCGCCGGAGCCTTTAGAATCAGAGGAAGGCCTGGGTGGGAACCTGGCCTGATGGGTCTTGACCAGGATGATGGAGAGAATGGCGGAAGGCGCGCAGAGCAGGAGCAGAGGGTAGATGGAGATGATGGCCCAGATCGACATCCAGAGTAACGTCCAGGTGGTATCCTCCCAGGTCAGGGTGGCGATGACTCCATCTTGGAACCAAAAGATGGGACCGCTCTTCTGTACAAAGCCTCGGAAGTTTTTTGTGGTGGTGGGTAGGGATAACGGATCCTTGGATTTCGAAGCCGGTAACCTAGGTGGAGCTGAGGAAGCCGAGATGATGGATTCGAGAGCGAAGGATTGGATGGCTGAAGCCCCGATCGAGAAGAGGTTGTTGGATTTCGAAGGCGAGGAGGAAGGTTGGGCTTGCGAATTCGAGGATGGGTTGTGTGGGTTGGAGGTGGAGGAGGCTTTGGATAGCGGTGAGGACGAGGATGGTGGTGGAGGCTGCATTTTTTTTTTCCACGAAAAGACCCACTCTAGCAGCCCGTCTGCAACAGAGTGGGAAGGGGAAAAGGGGGCAGCAAAGACGAGGAGGGGAGTCGGATGCCCAGTCCGGTTAAAATGAAGGAGGAGGTGGTGGTGGTGGTGGAGAAGGACTACCTTCGAAGGAGGAGATGGTGGCCAAGTGGAGCGAGTGGTCCCTCGATCTTTTTGTGTTTTCATTCGACTTTAGGACGGATAGAGAGAGTGGAGCGTGAAACGCAAGGATCGACTCGGAGACTTGGATCCCGATGTCCATCCTCCACCGATCGAACCATTCGTACTGAATGAGAAACCACCCGACCCCGGACCAAGACCCAAACACCAACCGGTGGTGACGACTCTTGGGTCGTATGTACATACATCATCCTCGGACGTCAATGGAACGCTCCTCGTCAGTCTTACTGTCCGTCTTCATTTCCATCTAAAGCTAGTTTTACAGGTGCTCTACATGTCGAGCCCGGGGGTTGCTAAGGGGGTTCGGAATCTGCAAGTCTGGAACGGGAAGTAATAAGGAGGGAAAAGGGGGGATGGAAGCGGTGGGAGGATGAAAGCAATGAGGATGAACATCAACCGAGCACAAGGGCCATCTTGGTCTTCCCCCTCTTTGTGTTCTTGTCCTTCTCCACCCCGATCTCGACGAGGCATTTGTCAAAGATGCCCAGCTCGACATCCTTTGATAGCCCGCTGACCCTCGAGGGAACCTTGACCTTGTATTCCTCAGCGTCGAATTCGCATTCCTCCTTGAACGTGATCAGACCTTCCAGGCCGAACTTGCTGACAAAAACAGCGATCCCGTTCCTGAAAGTCCTGATCACGAAGGCCTCCTCCCTCAGCTTGACCTCGCCCTTGCCAACCGTCTCCCCGCCCCCGGCGGATCGGTTCTTCTCGGTGATGGCCAGGCCCACGTAGAACTCGACCGACGCCCTCGAAGCCATCTGGGCCGAACGGTGCCTCTTGTTGACCACATTCAGGATGTCGTCGACGTGGTCCTTGCTGTGGAGCGAGGGGTGGAGCGGCGCGTAGTTGATCGCGGCAGAAAGTTGCCTGTGGGCCAAGACGTCGGCGTAACGTCGGATGGGCGAGGTGAAATGCGTGTACATCCCGCAGGCCAGACCATAGTGCCCGAACGTGTCCCTGGCGACGCTCCCGGAGCAGAAGTACTCGGCTGACAACATGCACCTTGTAGCCATGATCCTGACCAGCGTGTTGAAAGCAGGCTCTTTCGGATCGACGCAAAGGTCGAGAGAGGCGGCCAGCGCTCCGGATGAGGAGACGTCCAGATCCATCCCCTTCCTCTTCTTGAGGATGTCTTGCAGGGTCTCAAAGTTGGTCTTCGGTGGCGGTTGATGTCTCCTGAGCACCGCAGTCATCGGGAAGGTCTCGTAGATCTTTTCCGCGACAGAGACGTTGGCCAGCAACATGAACTCTTCGACCAACGAGTTGGTCTCCCTCATCTCCTTTTGCTCGACATCGATCGGGGCGGCCGACTCTGAGCTGTCGAGGTGGATCCTCACCTCGGGCGAAGCGAGGTTCAAAGCACCTGCATCCATCCTCTTCTTCTTGAGCTTGATGGCCAAGCTGTTCAGGAGCCTGATGCTCTTGGTGATCTCGTCTGTCTTGCTCTTGTCGTCTTTCCTGAGCTGAGCCTCCTCGTAGGTGAAGGCTGCCTTGGAAGCGATGACGCTCTTGAAGAACCTGACGCTGACAATGTCTGCATCCGGCGTCATCTCCCAGACCGCGCTGAAGGCCAACCTCTCGACGTACGGACGAAGCGAGCAGAGATTGGTGCCCAGTAGGTGGGGCAACATGTCGATTCTCTTGTCGACCAGGTACACCGTCGTGCCCCTGGAGGCAGCTTCGGCATCCATGGGGTTGTCCGGCTTGACAAAGTAAGACACGTCCGCGATGTGCACGCCGGCCTCGATGTTTCCGTTCGGCAACTGTTTGGCGTGGAGAGCATCGTCGATGTCCTGGCATCCTGGGGGATCGATCGAGCAAATCATCTCGGACCTCATGTCTATCCTGTCCCTCCAGGCCGGGTTGCTGAAGTCCTTCGGTGGTACTTTCCAATCATCGCCCTCGACGGGAAGGCAATCCAAGATAGCCTTGCTGAAAGGTCGATACGGTACGTCGTGTTCCAGGAGGAGAGACTCCTGCTCGGCCTCCTTGCTCTCAGTCGCACCCAACGCCCTGACAAAGTGGCCGTCAGGGTATCGGCTGGTCGGCCTCCAAGCATCGAGAGCGACGAGGATCTTCTGACCGATCAAGTTGCTGGCTTGACGCGTCCTTATCCGGATCCTTGGTATCTTCCTATCCACCGGTGTCGCAAAGAGGGATTGAGGTCCCAAGCTGGATGCGTCGTGGACCGAGCTGACGTCTACGTGGGCGACGTAAGACCTCCAGTTGCGTCGTACGATTCCGACCACTTTCCCGGTGGGCTGGGGTTCCGAAGTCCTAGATTTTGCGGCCAACTCGGCGTCTCTAGCCTCCTTGCGCGCCAACCTGGCTTCCTCACGATCCACGTCTCCCGAATTCTCACCCTCGTCGTCGCTCGCCTCAGCATCATCATTTTTGAGAGCAGAGTCAGCTTCGATGACCTCATCGGCCGCAGCCTTCCACTCCTCCTTTGGAAGGATTGTGACAGCGACAACATCCCCGTCCACTGCTCTGTTCATCGCCTCCCTCCCGACCAGCAGGACGGGTTTGTCGAAAGCCGAAGTCCTGACAGTCCCCTCCAGGTAGTTGTACGCGTTGGCGTTGAAGAAGCCGGAGATGAGGACACCGGACTTCAAGCCCGCTTGGACCTGGGCCGTGGGCAGGTGCTCTGGATAGAGGAGAGACCTTCTGTCTCCGCCAAGCTCGGAGTCACCACCCACCGACCTGGCGGACAAAAGGTCGAGAAGCTGATCCGCGTTCGACATGCCGTTGACGTACTCCCTGACATTGTAGGCCCTCAGGTTTGCCTCCTTCGCCTTTCTGACATTGTCCGCGTCGTCGCTGATCAAAACCACGTCGAGATTCGACCTGGTGGACGAGGTGGGACCTGTGGATAAGGTGAGATGCGACCTGTACCACTCAACTGCCGTGCGGATCGCCCTGTCGTTCCTGTCGTTCGGACTCTCGTCGGTCTGCCTGAGGACCGCAGTCTCGCTTGAGAAATCATTGTAGAAGACCCAGAACCTCCTATCTGGGTCCGAGATCAGAGCTTTCAAACGGTTGTAGAGCGGTAGGCTCCTATGCCTGACCTCGTCCAGCACGGTTTGCAGGACGATGATGTCTGTGAAGGAAGGGTTCTCTATCAAGTCGATCTGATCGGTTTCACAGATTCGTCGTTTGACCAAATTCATTGCATTCCATTTTTATTTTTCATCAGTCGTTTGGGGAGAGGCAAAGAGTCAGACTTCACTGTGAATCGGACGAAAGAATGGTGGAGGGAGCAGAGGAGAGGGGCAGAGAGAGAGGGGGGTTCTTTCCACAAGAGAAAAGGGATCGTTCGGGGAGGTCGTGGAATGAATGGGGCCCGCTCACCTGGTGAAGAAAGACGTTGGTGTCGAGGATGAGGTAGTGATTCCCTCTGACCACCGAGTTCGCAAGGCCCTTTTGGCTCAGGAGGACGGTCGGACTGTTCGATTGTTTGGAGGATATGGCGGAGAGATGGGACTCTTTGCACTTTTGGCACGAGCTCGAGCCGCAGCTGATGTCGCTCCTCAGGTAACGCTCCCTGACGACCTTGACCACTTTCCCCCTAGCCGTCTTTTTGAAGAACTTTTGGGTGGATGCCGAGGCCTCTATCCCGGTCAAAGGCCTCTTTCGGATGCTGATCTCCACCATTCTCGGGGAAGGAGAGAAGTGGACCTTGGTGATTGCTGTGGACCCGACCGTAGATGCTGTCGTGTGGGTGAGAGTGTATGCGTGCGTGGGCGGGCAAATATAGATGGAGAGGAGAAGGGTGGGGCAGAGGGAGAGGCAACAAGGAAGAGTGTCGTTTGTCACCCACTGTAGTGGACAGAGAGAGAGTGGGAGAGAGGAAGGGAGAGAGAGAGAGAGTATGCTAGTATGAGAATGAGGGAGAGTCAAGTTCACACTTTTTTTCTCTTCTTCAGTTCCAGGTCCAAAGGGCGAGCGAGACAAACGCAGTGTGATGTGGGTTGGTGGTGGAAGCTTTGAGGCGTGACGACTGCGGATCAAGATCGGGAACTCCGAATCGGGTGACCACGGACCTCCACCCTGACTTTTTCCTTATCCCTCACCAGACTCGAAGAGAGAGACAAGAATCACCTTGGTGAATGGTGTTGGGATTCGAGTATGAAGAGTCTTGCCAAGCGCAGCGCTGCAGTCCATACAGACCACTGTATGGGTGTCGTCTCCATCGTCCTTGACAAGGAGCTGCGGGAACACTCAGCCAGCCATTCTGTAGGTAGAGTCATGAGTATGCTCAAAGAGTAGACACACGCTCTACCACTGCATTGTGAATGCGTTGCAGCATGTATCGAGTTCCAAGGCCTCGACGACAATGGGCGTGCGTCAACGTACCATGCTCCACCTCGGCTGGGCCCAAGCTTCCATCCCATCGTGATCCTTCGACAGAAGAGCGAACCGAACGCGATTCCTTCCCCTTCTCTTCTTGGCGCACTTTTAAGGATGGAACCGCCGAGGTGGACTTCTGTATTCTCTACAATCTGAATGTATGAGAGGAAGCGTTCGAGGGAGCCGCGAGCGGCGACCAAGGGATCAATCTCAGTTCCATGTCCCCTTCCCGAAACAGCGCATACAGAGCTCCCGTGGTCGTGGTAGGGCTGATCATTGGAGGTAACCCTCCCTTCATCCTCCCACTTCAATGACGGTCGAAGTGATCGTCTACACCCCCTTGAGCTCTTCGTAATCATGATCCCTTCTCAACCTTTCCCGACCCAAAACAACCTCCCCCCAAATCCCCTTGTTTCTTCTCTCTTCTTCTTTCTCTCCCTTCTTCAACTATTCGCAAGAACACGTCTCCCCCCCCCCCCTTTCCCCACATACGTCTCTCGCTCATCCACAAGCCTGGCGCCTGACTACTTCTGACCCCATCGATTTTCCACCACTCAAATCGGTTCAAGCCTGTGAACATGGCACCTCCTGGGGTTTCCCCCCCTCCCTACCAGTCAGACTCCCAATCCGTCGGCTCGCCTCCGGCCCCCACCTTCTCAAACATTGCTCCGAACGAAGCCGTCTTCCAGAGGCTTCTCCTAGTCCAAGGCACCGCAGGCGACCCGAATCTGAGAGAGTCTTCCCTCACCGTCCACTCGGATCCGAAATCTGGCTTCCAGCCCACAGTCTGGCAGGTCAATTGGGGCCACTTCAAGGCCTTGGTACCTTTGACTCCGGGAGAAAACAGGTTGAGTTTCGTTTACAGCGAGCTCAAGGCTGAGCAACCCTTCAAGGAAGGCGTCTGCTCCTCGCAGCTCGTCATCTTTTTCAAAAAGGATGAGACCGTGCCGCCTCTGCATCTCGCCGTGCTCTTGGCTTCTGACTCGCCGGCTTGGAGGGATCTTGGTAACAGCGCCAGCGATGGGGTTTCACGAGAACCGAGTTACAGGTCCGAAACGAATGGGCATCCGACAGGTTCCAAGGAGGATCCTTACAGGCACAAATCCGGGACGGTCAAAGGGTTGATGGCGAAAGCCCTTCACAAGTTTCAAGACCTCGATCTGAACAGCCAACGCGATCCAAGGCAGCCGAGTGCCTCTGGCTTCTTTCATGAGGGCCGCGACGAATTGGCCATTGTGGACTCACCCCCAGGCAAAAGGAGGGAATTACTGAGATCCGCAGGTCTTTCAGAGGTCAAGAAGAGGATCGCGATCCAAGCCTACCTCTGGCAAGCGTTCCACGCCGAACAGATGAGGAGGCACAACCTAGGGAGGAGAACCTTCCCGCTCGACGATGGTCACACCGACCCAGACAAGGGTGATCCCTATTCTTACCCGAGGGAGCTGCAGGATATGCCCGTGATCCATCTCTTGCGCTCGAGGCGGACGTTGGCGGAATTCAGGGATCCGGACAACGCTCAGCAAAAGCGAGGCGCCAGGAATGGCGGGGCCATGTTTGATTTCGCGAGGGAGGCCTTGGAGGAGGATCCCTCGGTTCCTAAAAAGCTCCACCACTCACCCGTCGCCGTCCTGATCCTGGACACCACGTACGATCCAAAGATCAAGCTGGTCAGGGCTCATGCCGCCATCGGTTCCGGAGGTCCTGGGAGGTTGTCCTTCGGTGTCATGGGCAGTCACTGGATTTGGTCGGCACCCTCCGATCTGCAAGGCGTCACCGACTCGTTCCTAGATGAGACGAGAACGGACGAGAATCACTGCGTCAACGACCTGTCAGAGTGTCCCACCTCTTGGATGACGCTCAACATTGGCTCGGGGGCTTGGATGCACGAGGTGGGTCACGCTCTCAACAACCCTCACTGGCCAAGCGGCGTCATGTCAAGGGGTTACACCGAATTGAACCGAGCCTTCACGACGAGGGAGGCACCTCACCAGAGGAACGGCTTCAAAGGACTGTCGCCTATCCACCCTTCGAACGACGACGGTGAAAACCACCTCCACCGTTGCCAGGCTATCAGGGCCAGGTGGCACCCTTGCTTTCGCCTGCCCACTGATCCACGGCTTCCCTTCTTGACAGCGACCGACCCGAGGAGCTGGAAGGATTGGAACGAGTGCGAACCACTCTGGGTTCCCACGCCTTCGGGTTGCGTGGTGAAATGCGCCTCCGGAGTTGCTTGCATCGAGATCGAGGTCGACGGCGAACACAGGACCCACATCGAGTTCACCGGCTTGGACCATGGTCACCGACCTCGCCAAGAGGTGATGATCGATCCCAACTACCTCAGTGGGATGATCAACTTGAACGTCATGAGCCCGGGCTCGCCAAAGGTCAAGCTCAACGCCGTAGGCTGCAACATGAGGCAAGCGAGCCTCGAGGATTACAAGAGCCAGGCCCTGAGTGAGACTCTGGGAATCCAGGACCTGGTCGTCACCAAGGGCGTGTTTGTGGGTCAGGAGAGGGATCAAAAGTGGATGTCGATCCTGCCTCACATGAGGGATAGGGGAAGGAATGTCTGGTGCGGCGATTCGAAAGGTGGAGGAGGGTACGGTCAAGAACGTGACCACCTCCCTGACCATCCCCATCCTCCCAAGAGGCTAAAAACGATCGTCGTCTACTCGGGAGCCTGCTTTGACGGGCTTCGCTTTGTCCACACGGATGGCTCGAGCCAGTCGTTCGGACCCCTTGGAGGAAGCCCTTACGAGTTCGAGATCCGACCTGACGAGGACGACGAGATCGAGAGGTTCAACGTCAGGTCCGGAGCATGGATCGACGCCTTGGAGGTCGTCATGAAGAGCGGCAGGACCACCGGAATGAGGGGCAACCTCGAAGGAGGGAGTCTGAGGATCCTCGAGGCTCCCAGAGGTCAAAGGATCTTGGGCCTCTTTGGATCTAGCGGTCAGTGGGTCAACAGCATAGGTTTATTGACCACGTGAGGTAGGAGCCGTGGTGGACCTCCAGTGCTCCCCTCCCTCCCAAACCGCTTCGTCTTCCTCTCCCACCTTCCTCTTGGGATGAGGGATCCCCACCTCGCTCTCCCTCTCCTTCCCGCCTTCATGTGTCGACCCATCCCAGCCTTGCGCCCCTTGGATCCGAACCGATCGCCTGCCGATTCCGCTCTCACCAAAAAAACACGTCACACACGATTCTTCCCCTTGACTCCTTGAAGCCTCCCATCCTCCTCACCGTTTTTGGAGAATCATCTCTAGTCGCTCGTTGGGTTCCGACTTTTGATCGACTCCGTCTTTCTAGATTCCGTTTCCGCCAATAGAAGAGAAGGAAAACGAATGAAAACAGAAGGAGGGATGAGAAGGGGGGGGGGGGGGGGGGGCGACCGTGTGGAATGAAGAGGGACCGAAAACGGAGGAGGGGGGGAGAAGGAGGGTTGAGGAGCGATCCCATGGGGGAAACAAGATGCGAGGGGGGATGGGAGTATCCCACTTCACCTTGACCTCCCCAACATCGATCGGATCTGACCTGAAATCGCAAGCCGTGCTCTTTGAATTCTTCTCCCCCTTCAACCTTTGGGCTACAGGGTGACTCCTTACCCAACTCCATCACCTCCCTCCTCCCCCACCCAACCTTTCCTCAACTCTTTCTTTCCTTCCCCCGTTCTACTTCAGCTCCTTTCTGTCCGCCTCCTATTCACCCGCGCCCACCTCAGACTTGCCTCTGACCATCCTTGGACTCGGCTTCGGCCAGGAATTGCTTGATGAAAGCCTCCTCGTCACTTTTGTCGAAAGGGAAGGGGGTGGATTTTGGTTTTTGTTTTTCGTGTGTGGGGTTGAGGAGAGTGTGATGGGAAGGCGAAAGGGTCAACTTCGAGTGCTCTAACGATTGGAATAGGAGGGGGAACTTTTCATCGAAGAGGTGAAAGCGTCGGGGGCTCGTGCGATCGTTGTGGAGGGGAAGAGATCACCATACGTCCTTGCTTGACCCAAGGAGGGAAGAGGAGGACAGGAGAAAAGAACTCACGAGCTGGAGGCGTTGATGGGTGGAGTTGGGACCGAGGAGGCGTCCTTGGATCCGGCTGGTGCCGAGGCGGAAGCCTTCTTGTCACCTCCGGAGGAAAGGTAGCCTAGCGCACCGTAGGTACCGAGGACCGCGAGAGCGACGTGCTCGTTGAGGAACTTTTTGCCTGAGGGTAGGGGTGAGAGGGTTGAAGGGATGAGGTAAGAGGAGAGCGATCGGGTCCAGAGGTCGAACCAGGTCAGAAGGTGGTTAGTCGAGTCAAAGAGGTTTTCCTTCTTCTTCTTGTTCTTCTTCTTCTTCTTCTTCTTCTTCTTCTTCTTCTTCTTCTTCTTCTCTTTCTCCTCCTCCTTCTTGCTCTCCAGATGGGGACCAACGAGTTGGGTGGAAGGATTCGTCAGGAGAGGGGCGGGGAGACGTTGGGACTTACCTGCGATGGTGTACGACATTTTTTTTTTGGTTTTTGCTTTTGGTTTTGATGGAGAGGGTGTTGGGATGGGGAGATGAGGGGTTTTCGTTGGATATGTGGAAAGGGGAGGTGGGGGTTGATGCTGGAGTCTGTGGTGGCGAGCGGAAGGCGGCCTTGAGGTGGCGACTTGGTGGTGGGTTGGGATTGGGTTTCACCCAAAAGATTCCGAGTGATCGGAAGGCGTTGCTGCTGATACTTGGACGGAGTCAAACGCTACTCACACCCACACTCGCGCTCCCACTCCCACTCCCACTCCCACTGCCACTCACACACTCTCCCTTCCTCTCACGCAACCAGCAGATCCATGTCTCGCCACTCGGCAAGGACACACCTCCCCCTCTCGCTCTCTTCTTTCCCTGCCTCTCCTCATGCTCATCCTCGTCCTCCCTGAGACCATGCACTTGATTCCAGATGCTGCACGCATACATGATCGATCCAAGTCGATGGATCCAAGGTCATGTCATGAAAGGACGAGTTCCGAAGGTTGGGGTTGGGTCCTACCTCCATCCATTCCACCCACAGCTCTCCTTCCCTCTTCACGAGTCAGAATGGTCGCAATCACCGTGCGTGGGAAGAAGCATTGTCAGCGTTGGATGGGTTTTCCGCTGCGACCTCTTCCTCCTCCTCCTCCTCCTCCTCCTCCTCCTCCTCCTTCTTCTTGTCCCCCTCTCCTCCTCCCCCCCGTCGTTTGTTGTCGCCTCCTGTCGCCACCACCTTGTCCACCTCCCCTCGACTGTGTCTTGCTCCCACTGAGCCTCACCATGACGATCATCCTCCATTCGAAGACATGGTTCCCGTTTCTCATCTGGGTCATCGGGGCAAGTGCATCCCGATCCTGATCCATCCCCTCTCGTCCTCTTGAATTTCACTCTTTCATCTCGC
>KZ820380.1:0-12540 GCA_003144235.1 Violaceomyces palustris
CCCCCCCCCCCCCCCCCCCCCCCCCTTTTACCCGTCAAAAAGACACCTCCACTCCCATGACACACACACACTCACTCAACACCCACCTTCCAAAAAGACAAGATGGACCTTCGGTGATAGGTAGGGAAAGGGGACAAGAGAGGAGAGCGAGAGAAAGAAAACCTCGGAAAAAAAAAAAAAAAAAAAAAAGCTACTCGATACCCCTTTGAGCACAGGGGGGGGGATCCGTTCCATCCCCTCATCCAAAAGTGACCCCCAACCCATCCATCTCCCGGGTTTCAAGTCCAGAGTCCATACTTCTTGTTAGGCCAAGTCTGCCAGAGTCGTATGGTTCCATCTTCGGATCCCGAGGCGGCCAACTCTCCGTCGGGAGAGTAGGATACGCAGTGGGCGGGACCGTGGTGACCCTTGTGGAGTTCCCTCTCCTTTCCCGTTTCCAGGTCGTAGATCCTGACCCAACCGTCGTTGACGGATCCCGTGATGAGTCTGTCCGCCAAGGTGGGGTGGATCGAAGCTGAGGAGGGAGCTTGAGGTAGCGTGTGTTTCTTCTTCACTTGCCGGCTAAAGGTGTTTGTGTGCGTTGGGGAAGGAGAGAAGTAGAACGAAAAAGGGAGAAAAAAAAAAAAAGAGTTCAATGGAGGGAAGGAATCATAAGCCCTTCTCCCCCTTCGGAACGTTCTACTCACCTCTCCGAATCGATAAAGTAGACATCCTTCCCAGAAGTGACGGTGAGTCCCTCCCCGAACGCTCCGGTCGACCTCTCCATGGAGGTGATGGGTTCCTGGAACTTCATCTCGTCGATCTTTCCCAGCGTCCTCGTGTCCCACCACCGGATCAACCTGTCCTCCGCCTGGCTGACCACGACGTTGTTGAATAGCGCTCCGTCTCCCCTTTGCCAGACGACGCTCTTGATGATCCCCTCGTGAGCCAGCCCTTTGTCGCTCCCCCCGTTCATCAGGAGGTAAGGATCCGCCTCGGGTCGGTTCAGGTCGAACAGCCTCAGCTTCTTCTCGTAACCTCCCGTGAGGATCCGGTTCGAGTCTCCGTTGATCGCCACCGATCGGACGATGTGGTCGTGGTGGAAGGTGTGAAGGCATTGGCCCGTGAACGTGTCCCAGACCTTGGCTGAAAAGTCGGCAGAGCCTGTCACAGCCAGCGAGGCGTCACCGGAGGATAGCTTACCGCTCCACACGGCTCCCTTGTGACCCAGGAACGTTCCCACCCAGTCCCCAAGCCAATCCCTCAGCATCGGGTTGCCGTCCTTGCACGAAGATAGTAGGCAGTAGGTCCCGTCGTCTTGGAGCTCGGAGAATTCCAGGTGTACCACCGGTCGCGTGTGTCCCGAGCAGGTCAAAGGCACCGACTGCTCTCAAAGGTTTGGAGAGAGAAGGACGAGGGGGGAGGAAAGGCCAAGACCTCAAAGATCAGGAATCGCTCCCAAGCCAATCGGTTAAAGAAAAAAGGGGAGGGGGGGGGGGGTTAAAACGCTCGTTCCACCTGCCGAACTCACCTTTTGAAGTGCTGACATTGTCTATAAAGGTGTGTTTGCTTGCTTCTTCTTCCTTTTCTTTTCTTTTCTTCTTCTTTTTTTTTTTTTTAGAAAACTCCTTCTTCTTGCCAGTCCTTGCCTTCCGTTTGATGATCTTTTTCCCCCGTTCCTTCCAGAGCGCGGGCGGAGGCTGATGAAGTCGATGAGAGAGAGTGTGTGTTTGTGCGTGGTTTGCTTTTGCGAGATGAGGAGAAAATAATACAGTAGGAAGCTTTGTAGGAAGAGGAGGAGCCTGTGTACGGATGGGTGGATGCACTTGAGGGGTAGTCGGCCCGAAGTGGTGAGGGGCGGGCTGAGAGAGGGTGCAGTGGAGTGTGATCGAGGGGAGTGAGAGCGGGAAAAGAAAGGAAGGGACAGGGTTCCGAAGTCGATCGGATCCGAGACGAGAGGAGAGGTAGGGCTTGTTGCAGCCTGGTGGTCTTTGGAGTGCAAAAAAGAAAGAGGGAAAGAAAGCCGATGTTGCGATGCAGAGGAGCTGGTCCCAAAAGGCGTTAGGGGGAAGAGTGGGAGGTTCCCGCTTGCCTTCGTCTGACTTTTAGAAGGCGGAAGGGCTCTGTTTCCGATTGGAGGGGTGGGGATGGGCTTTGGTGGTTGGAATGAGAAGATCTAAAAAGAAGCCTCGAAGATCCGAGGAAGGGATAAGATGGCGTTGCTGTTTGTGGAATGCTCCAAGTTTGGTGGACGACAAAAAGGGAAAGGGGTCCAAGATTTGAGTTGGACTGTTCAAGAGTTTTTCTTTGTTAATTTTTTCCTTCAAAAGATGAAGGAGAATGATGCTTGGTGGGCTGGAAAGAAAGAGGGTAGATTAAGGGGAGGTGCAAAGGTAGATCCTTAGAGTGTCGATGAGGGAGGGGGAGGGGAAAAAGATGGAGAGAGAGAGAGAGAGAGAGAGAGAGAGAGAGAGAGAGCCAAGGCAGGGGGATATTCCAGGTCCGAAGCCTTGGAAGGGGAGAAAGTGGAAAGATCAAGGGGATTGATGGATACGAATCAAAGAACTGGCTTGTTCTCTTGAGAGGTAGGATGTTGTTCTTTGTTTTTGCCACCAGTGGTTGGGCTTGTCTTTAGGGAGAAGGAGGGGAAAAAAGGGCTAGGGGAAGTGAGGAAGGGAGGGAGCAGGGAGTGTCGTTATCGTGACGTTTTCAAGGTTTGGTAGTGGATTCGGGGGTTATGTAGGTTTCGGTCAAGGTGAAGGCCGTAAAGGGTGAAGAGGGGAGGCGTCGAGATGGCGGTGGAAAAGAACGATGAAGGGAGGGAGAAAGGAGAGGAAAGTGAGATGATCAGAGACGGTGAAGAGGAAGTTGGAGGTGACTAAAAGAGGGAAAGGAGAGGGAGAGGGAGGGAGGGAAGAAGGGAGGCAGAGGAAGAGAGAGAGGTGGTGGGTGATGAGGAGGATGAGGATGACGACGACGACGACGACGACGACGACGACGATGATGATGATGGCAAAGAGAGAAGGAGGTGGAAAGAAGGAGGTCGATTTTTGAAGGGTGAACCCGATTCCCGATCTGACCTGCGCCCCGTCCAACCCCGATCCGCTTGAACTCTCGACGGCGAATCCGAGCCGAACCCACCTCTACTTCCTCATCCAGTCCACAATCCTCCACAAACCTCCAAACAGCCTCTCACCTTCAGAGATCAGCTATCTTGGAAGAGGAGAGCAGGGGAGGAAGAATGAGTGAAAAGAAGAAGAGGGGAAAAAAAAAAAGATAAAAAAAGAGAAAGAAAAGACAGCGCCAACTGTACGGCCCACCCTCATCACGGTCGCGGACAAACGCGTTGACGTGGCCCCCACCCCCCCCAAAAAAAAATCAAAGGAAAAAATAAAATAAGAAACAGAATCGGCAAGTTGGGCTGGATTCCATCACGTCCCGATCAAGACGATAGCCTCCGTAGTGTCTCTCTCTTCCCCCCTTTCTTCTCACGCAGAGCCTCGCCTCGAAAGAGAACGTTCTGTTTTGACTCGTTCGTTCCCTGCTCCCGAGTGAGCTACGTACAACGAACACGTTTTCCAACATCAGAGCTTGGAGGGGTAGACAAGTCAAAGGGGGAGGGTGGGATCAGGAGGGGGGGGGGGGGGGGGATTTCCGGCGGACTGAGCCCTCATCATCTCCTCTCGTTCAACCTTCGAAGGATTTCACTAGCGCTCCCGACGCCCCCGCTGCCGTCCAAGCCGCCGCCGACCTGGTTGCCAGTCGCATCGCTGTCCAGCGAGGATCCGGCCCCAGGGGAGGAAGCGTTGTAAGCGCGATCAAACGCACCAGGGATCGTGCCTTCGCCCCTCACCCCTAGCCCACTCCTCTTCCTCGAGGAGCCGGAGATCAACGTGCCTCCTCCTCCTCCTCCTCCAGTGATGCTGGAAAACCTTCCCAACGTCTGACTCAGGAAACCACCACCGCCACCGAGGCTCGAAGAGCTCGCGATCGGGGACGGCTGTTTCTCCTGCGACCTTCGAGGACTGTCGACACCACGAGGTGGGGCCAGCGACTCGTCGTCCCCAAAGGATTGCATCCTCTCGCTCCTCGCCGCCGCCTGGGCGCTCCTGGATGGATCCAACCGACTCTTCTTTGGCTGGTAACCCGTCGACGTCGAAGCAAAGCTGAATTCGCTCCCTCCGTCGTTCGAGGGCGAGCCGCGGTGGCTCGTCTCGCCCATGGCCGACGCAAGCGAAGCGATGGGCCTTACGGCTGAGGGGGACGAAGACGTCCTCGCCGGCGAGGCAGACAGTCTCGAGGCCGAGGAGAGGCTCGTCCCGCTAATGGAGCTGGGCAGCATGAGGGAATTCTCATTGACCATCACGATCCCAGAGGTTCTCCTTGCCGACATCATCGCGGGAGACAGCTTGGAAGATGCTGACCCACCGACGGGCCTCGCTCGGCTGATCGCTGAAGCCACCTTGGAACGCTCCGCGGTGGACGCTTGCTTTTTCTCGCTCGAACCGTCCGGGCCGGTGCCGTCCCCCCTCGCATCGTCAACTACACCCCCCGCCACCGCAGGGCCCTGAACACTCCACCTATGCACTTTGGGACCAGTGACGCCCACCTTGGTGGCGTCCTTTCCCCAACCCTGGCCGGCAGGAGCCTCGCCATCCCTATCACCAGCGCTCTTCACATTTTCGAGCCGATCGAATCCGTCTCTGGTTGACGTCTGCGCGGCCGCCGCGCGCTGCTGATCCTTGCCGAAAAAGTCTCTGTCGGCAAGGCTGGCCGGTGCGGGGCTCTGTGAGAAGGGGTTCGTGACCGTGGCGCTGGATTCTTGGAGTCGATCCGCAAGAGCGCTCGTGATCGCAGAGGGCCTGGACGCACCCATTCCCGCGGCGATCGCCATTTGCCCATTCACTGTCTGGGAGGCCGGGGCAGAGTTCATGGCACCCAGACCGCGGCCACCTTGGATCATTTCCGGTCTCTTGCTCCGGTCGCGGCCACGGCCGAAGGCGGGAGCCGCAGCCTCGACGATGCCTACCCTCTTCGCTCCCGGGCCCGTCAGGATGTCGACGGCCACCGGAGGGCTGTGCCAGGGCCGTCCACTGATCGGGTCGTACCTTGCAGCGGCAGGCGACGACGCCCTCAAAGCCCGAGTCAGTCCCGATGGAGCGGAGGGAGAAGCGACAGCGGCACTGTCAGACAAGACGCTCGATGGCCCAGAAAAAGCAGGGACAGGGCTGGTCTCTTTGGCAGCCGAGATCTGTTCGGGCTTGGATGAATTCACATCGGTCACATCCGGAGACAAGAGGACGCCTGCTTGTGGGGGCGATCCTTCGGGTGTCATCATGGGCGGAGTCAGAGAACGAGCCGTCGTGGCGTCGTTTCGTGCTTGGACCGTGGTCTCGGTGGAAGGCTTGGCGCCTTCACTGGCCCTTCGAGGCATCATGTCGCTTCTTGCTTCCGACACTTCGGCAGTGGTGGCCGAAACGATCGATCCACCAACAGTCCTCGGCAAGGTATCGCTACGTTTCCTTTCTTGCCCTCGACCCTCGCCGTCGTTGATCGCAGCAGCATTGCTCTTACGGTTTCTGAGAGACGGAGCGGCTTGGCTGCTGTTCCAGCCCTCGACGTCAAGTAGGTAGTACCTGACGCCCTCTGCCAGTTGGAAGGGATTGCCTCCGCCCTCTTCATCTCCGTTCGAGCTTGAGTTGGCAACCCTGTCGGTGATCGACGTGATCCTTGCAACGATCCACTCCTTGGTCTTGAGCTGATCTGCCATCTGGCCGGTAGCGTGAAGGAAAAAGTGGGGGAAGCTGATGTTGAAGGCGGCCCACGGCTTGGCGGTCGAGTTTCGCGTGGGTAGGAAGAGGGCGAGGTCTCCCACCTGGAAGTTACGGAAAGCGATCTTGTCCTTGGCCGCGTTGAGTGCCTTCTGCGTCTTGTCGTTCGAGCTTTTGTACGCCTTTTGCCACTTGCGGACCAGGGTGGTCAGCGAATCGAGCTTGGCCTTGACCTCGTCGAACAGCTCATCCGGGTCGAGGCACCTGAGGGCATCGAGAGTCGTTTCGACGTCTGCCGTCTCGGCCTCGGCCTCGAAAGCGTCGAGAGCCGCTTGCCTCTCCGTTTCTGAGACGACCGAGAGGGACATGGCTGCATTCCTGGCCGAGATGTCCTTCCCCGCCGCGTTGGATGATGCATTCTTGGACGACGACATGGCGGGCATGGCCCGGACGGCTTTTCGAAGGTGGTAGAACTTGGAGAGAATCGGTCTGGTCCTCTCCAGCAGGCTCTGCGTTGCGTTTTCGGAGCGCTCCTTGCTGATCTGTGCTTCCAAGGCCAACTCCCTGGCACGCTCCATCTCCTTGACGATTTCCTCGTGAGCCTCGTCAGCGGCTTGCAACTGGCTTCTCAGCAGCTCAACAGCCTCTCTGTCCGTTCCACGGATGCTTTCCGCCATCCTCGCCTTTTCGAGGGACTCGGAGGCTTCGAGGGCGAGCTTTTCAAGGTCATCCTGCAGGGCCCTCACCTTCTCCTCGAGAATGGCCCTGTCGCCGTCGGCTTCGGCCCGATGGGTCCGAATCTGCTTCTCCTTGGCTGCTTCGGCCTCGACAAGCGCATCCTTGGCCTCTTTGACCTCTGCGTGAGCTGACGAGACCTGTTCGGTGAGTTCGTTGATCCTGTTCTGAGCAGCGCTCAGCTCCTTCTCTGCACTGGATCCTTCGCACAACAGCGCCTCGATCCTGTTGGCGGCATCAAGCCTGGCGGCTTTGGCCTCTTCGAGCTCGAGCTGGATCGCTTGCAAGTTGGTTTCGAGCTCGATCACCCGTTCAGCCTGCTTGGCAACCTTCTCGCCCATCGCCGATTCCTTCCCTCTCGATTCCTCCAATTCCGCTTGCAGCTCATGGTAGTGAGTTTCGAGTTCGACAGCCTCGGCCACCTCCTGCTGTAGTTTGGCCTCACCTCTTCTCGACTCCTCAAGCTGACGGCGGAGGTCGGACACTTCGTCGGCCATGTTCATCCTGCGCTCTTGCTCGGTCTCGTAGTCCGCCTTGATGTGTTCGAGCTGCTCCTTGGTGCTCGCGTACCGGACCCCTTCCGCGTCGAGCCTGTCCCTTTCACCTTGAAGCTCCTTCTTCAGCGACTCGATCTCCCTCTTCAGCCTTTCCGTCTCCGATCCATGCTCTTCCGTCAAGCGCCTTTCTGAAGCTTGGTGGGCTTTCTTTGCGTCCTCGAGCTTTTTCCTCAGATCCTCGACCTCCTTGACGCTGGTCAGGGCCGCAGCGCTCTTTCCGTTCCGAAGCCGAGGGAGCCTTCCTTCAGAGCCGGAAGCGCTCTCGTCGTCCGAGTCTTCCATCATCCCAATCAGGTTCCTGTTGACCAGGAGCACGAATTCATTCTCCATGCTGTCCAAAGTCGCGGAGAGCTGTTCCAGAGCGGCGCGGACCTCGGGGATAGGGCTCTTGAAACCCTGGGACTGCTCAGCCTCGGCGAGCTTTTGATCGACGGCGTCCAAGAGCTTGAAGAGGAGGTCCAGATCCTCCCGGTCAACCTCTGCGACGCCCTCGCCTCCCGTTCTGGTCGTCGTGATCTCCAAGCTCGGGGCGGCTTCGTCCATGCCCTTGACTTCCCACGGCAGCTGCCCTACGACATCAGAGCGGTACTCCTGCCTCCTCTTCCTCTCGGCCGCCGAGAGCTTGGCCATGAGCTCGGCCAGCGATTGCGACTTGCTGAGGAAATGACGAGCAAACTCCCTCCTCCTCACCACCTCGACGACCGTCGCTCCGTAAGCCCACAGCATGTTCTTGAGCCTCGCCAGGTGCTTGAATCCATCGACCTTGTTCGAGGTCAGATCCGCTTCCACCGCCACCAGCGCAGAGCTGAGGTCGGCGAACTCCGACTGCAGGCTACTGATGTCCTGCAGCAAATGGAGGCTCCTGGCAAGCATGTCGTTGTTGTCCGCCGTGAGCCTTCTGACCGACTCACGTGCCACCTCGTCCAACAGCAGCAGCTCGTCGGTCATCTGAATGATCTCCGTGTACAGAGGCTCGTCCAGCTTGTCGGCGACGGGCCATCCCTGCGCGTCCGGGAGGCAATGGTCCTCGATGAACCTGAGGATATCGCGCGCTCGAGACAGGGCCTGGGTCGACTCGTCCAGCGTATCCACCGACGGTTGGACGCTGGTCCCTTCGATCTCCGACCTCAGGTCGCCAAGATCGTGGCTCATCTGCGACATTGTCTCGGCCAAGAAGGCTATCCTTTCGCGGAGCTCGTTGAAGACCTTGGTACAGGCATCTGCGACCGCCTCCATCTTGACACGGCTGATGTAGTCGCCCAGCGTCCTCTCCTTGCTAGACTTGTGCTTCCCATCCGAACCGGCGCTGCCGGTGCTCGAGCCTCCGGTCAGCAATTTCGGATTGATGCTCACCATTCCGAGGATCAGCAGGTCTCTCTCGTGCCCTTCGAGCAGACCCTGCATCCTGGCCAACTCCTTCCCGGCGAAATCGCCCAGGGCGTCCTCGCCACGCTTGACACTGTCGGCGTGGGAGACAAGGTTGAGGAGAGCTACCGAGGTGCTTCTCTGAATCGTGGTCAGATGGGAAAGAAGCTCGGAAGACCTCGCATGGTGATGGGTGATGTAGGAGACCAAAAGAGAGGACCAAGACACGAGCGCCTCTAGCGAGCGTGGAGTCGGCGGGTGGCTGAGCTCGAGCTCTTGGAAGTGGAAAGGTGGTTTGAGAATGGAAGGAGAGTTCGATGTGTGAGCCTTCTGTTCGCTGCGCGCGCGCGCGCCCTTTCGCACATGTGCCGTCATGGAAGAGTAGGACGTCGAGCGCTCTCCCACTCACCGTGAACCTGCGGTTCGAGGGTTGGAACGATAGCCAGCTCGGCAGAGAGCGAGTCAGGGTCACTGAAGAGAAAGTCTCGGTTGAAGACGAAAAACTCCTACCGAGCATGTGACGCCAGAGGTTTGGGTTTGGGGGGGTCCAAGGGCAAAGCAAGGGGAGAAGGTTGGTGAGTGAGCGGATGTCCGAGAAAGGTGAGAGAGGCAAGTAGGGGAAGGGACTCACATGTTGATTTGAGTGGTCCTCGAGGATTTGATCGATGACCTCGTCCTTGAGCTGAGCACCATCTGAGGTCATACAGATCATAAAGTCGGAAGGTATCCCGGTGGCCAGGGAAAAGCAGTCCAGGAGATCGTCCAGCCTGGCTCGGATAAGAGGGAAGGTGGAGAGGGAAAGAGGAAGAGGAGGGGGCGTCGGGGTGTTCGTGTTCAAGCTCGGGTGGAGAGAAGGAGGCAAGAGAAGGGAAGGGAAAGTGGGAGAACTCACGATTGAAACTGGGCCAGAGGTTGGTTGACATCGAGAGCCCTTCCATCGTGAGCTCGGTAGACCTTCATCTTTGGAGAGGGGTCCACAAGTCCCCTCCCTCGGATACCAGGGGGCGGTTCGGTCTCCTATGCAGAGGCTGGAGACACTCTGCCCCTCCTATCCTTTCTCTCTTCTTTCTGTTTTGAATCACCCCTTTCCCCCCCCTCCCGCGATATCGGTTTCCTCTCTCTCTCTTCTTCAGGTCTTGTCACGAATGGTGGCGGGGATGATGGAAAGCCTGGACCCGGAGGGAGTCGCAGAGGGAGTCGCAGAGGGAGCTCGTAACTTGAAGCGACTTTTGACAGTCAGAGTGTGCGTGTGTGGGAGAGAGAGAGGGAGGGAGAGGAAGGGAGGGGGAGGCCGACGCCGGAATCGAGTGGCAAGCCAAGTAAGAGTCACAGATGAGTGTAGCCAAGATTGAAAAAAGAAAAGAAAAGAAAAGAGGTAGGTAAGGCTGGTGAGAGGGTTCGGGTTGCTCCTTCAACTCGATTCAGGGTGTGAGTGTGAAAGTGACTTTAGCCAGCCGGAGTCGAGTGGCAAGTCAAGTGATGGTATAGCCAAGTCCTCTCCTTCCCTAGAGAAAGAAAGAATACAAAAGAATCGGGTTGGTGACAGGTTGACAGGTTCGTCGAGCTCGTTCAACTCGAGTGTTTTTTAGCTAGCTAGGTTCGAGATGGAGTTGGCTTTCTCGAGTGGGTCGATCGATGGATCGGTCATCGAGGAGAGGAACCAGGTGGGTCTGGCTGTTGGAGGGATGGAGGATGACCAAGGTGACGGAGCGGTCCAAGTCGGGGTGAGGGGGTGGCGAGAGAGAGGAGGAGTGGGAGAGTCAGAGGGAGAGGGAGGGAGAGGGAGAGGTGGAAAGAGAGAGGGGACAAAAGAGTTTTAAAAAAATGATGATCAGATTGTAGCACAGAGCACGCCAGAGCGGATGAAGGAGTCACAAGATGTGGAGCAGGCATTCGCTACGCAGGACAAGGTTTTCACAGAGTAGGAAATGGGGTGGGCACTGGGCACTGGGCACTGACTGGACATTTCTGGTTCGAAACTGAGCACCACCTCCCCAGCTTTCATCTCGCAAGCCATGACCGACCAGCCCAAGCTTGAATGAACAGGAAGGTCACACAGGTCACCGTCGTGAGTCCCTTTCGAGTCAAGCGTCCGAACCGATTGTATCGCTCGATTCGATACCCTGGCTCTGACAGAGTCCCCCACCGTAATCTTGGCGTCTGGAGGTAGGAGGGGCAGGGTCAGGGCATGATGGATGGTGACCGTGATGACGACGATGATGATGATGACGACGACGACGACGACGACGACGATAGAGTGTAGTGGTTGGACACCCATCGCTCACAACGGAATCAGAGGTCGTATCGAGTGAATCGAGAGCAAGTCGAGCCAAGGTGGACATGGGATTCACATTTGCTCAGAGTCACCGTGTAGGTGCAGATGCAGCCTGTGGCTGGAGTGAGACTCGGGCCTCAACGAACGGTCTGCCGTCTGCGCTGTTCGGCCAAGGAGTGCATGGAAGGGGTCAAGCAACACGGTGAAGGGGGAGAAGGGTCGCAACACGGAGAAGGGGGAGAAGGGGGAGAAAGGGGAGAACGGAGGTTGGTCACACACGCTGGACCCGCGGAGGGATGGATGGCGTGTGCGTCCTGCAGAAGATCGGGAAACGAGTCCTGATCGGGTCAGCTTCCTCGCAGATCGCCGATCATCTAGATAGAGAGGACAGCCCTTTTCTCCATCCCCCTCCGCAGCCTTTGGCCCAAATCTTCGGTCTCGAAACCCCCGATCCGACTTTCTTCTGATCCTCTCTCTCCCTCTCCCCCTCCCTCTCTCTCTCCGCCTCACGACGATCTCCATCCCTCCTTCCTCCTCACCCTCACTCTTCCACCCTTCTCTTTTCTCTTGTCCCTTATACATCCTCATCTACCCCTCCCCCCTTTTTCAACGCCAGAGAGGAGAAGAGCAAAAAAAAAACCCATTCCCTCCTCTTGCCCCAACCCCCCCTCACCTCTTTTGAAACGACCCCTCTCCATCCCGCACCTCTCCAAACCCTTCGACCATGTCCAACCTCTTTTCGACGAGGTCATCCTCTTCCATCCGAACCTCCTTCAGGGCGACGGTCAGGTCCATCTCTTCCAGTCAGCGACATGCTCTGGCAGCATCCTCCTCCTCCTCCTCCTCCTCCTCCTCCTCCACCAACTCGCCTTCCAGCTCCAAGGCCTCGTGGTCGAGACCCATCCAGGAGGGTGCTCTGCCAGCCTACGACGAGGCTCTCAACTTGATCTCCAGCAACTCGGAAAAGCTACGAAACCAGATCCAAGAGCTCAAGTCCAAGAGCCACAAATCGACGCCGGAAGGGAGGGCGACGATCCAGTCGCTCGAGATCGCTTCGCAGATCAACGATCCAAAGATCCTCTGGGAGTTCCAGAACGGAAAGCTGGACATGTCGAAGAGCGTCTTCAGGCACCTGAGGGAGAGGGCTTGGAGGAAGTACGGTAGCCTTGACAAGGTCATCCAGAGGGTCGTCCTGATGAAGGTCGTGCCTGACGTCATCCCTTCCATCCACGCCAAGGCCGACCTCCAGGTGGCGTTCGGTCAAGGAGCGGGTATCGGTGACCACGGAGGCGAGGGTGGCGACGTCCTCACCGGCGTCTTCCTTCAACCTGGTCAGACCGTCTCCCAACCACAGCTCACGGCCACCACCTTCCACACCGACACCAGGCTCTACACGATCCTCATGGTCGACCCGGACGCCCCCTGCGAAGAGACCGAGTCCTTCAAGACCTACGCCCACTGGCTCGTCACCGACGTCCCACTCTCCGCCACGGCCAACACCATCCCTAGCGACCTCTCCCACCAACTCCCTTACATCCCACCTCACCCTCAGAAGGGATCGCCTTACCACCGATACACGACCCTCCTGCTCCGACAACCAGAAGGATCCCCTTCCTCAACGTCGTCCGACCCCATCGACAGGGAAAACTTCAACGTCAGCGATTACATCCTCCGGAATGGCCTCACTCCCGTCGGAATCCACTTCTGGAGGGAGATCTGGTCCAAGGAGAACGCTGCCGACGTCAGCAAGATCTACAGCGAGATTCTAGGTGAGCCCCCGCCATCCCTTCTCCTCTTTCCACCTTGTATTCCCTCTCCGGAGGTCCTCCTGTCGGAGAAGACTGTTACCCCCCCCCCC
>KZ820381.1:0-12507 GCA_003144235.1 Violaceomyces palustris
CCCCCCCCCACCTTTTCCCCCGAACGCACCGAGACAAAGAAGTAAGCGATGAGCCTTCCCGCCTGACACACCACCGGTCCAAGAGGCCTTTGAAATACCCCGCTTCGAACCGACGTGAGCTTTGACAAAGGCGGTGGAGAGAGTGAGGTGGGGCATGAAAGAAGGAAGGGAGAAAGAAGGGAAAGAGCCTGGCGAGTTTCTCACCTTGGGACGCCCAGTTGGAGGAGGAGAAAAAACGTCTTCTGCCTCTCCCGATGTGATTCGTCTTTTCTCCTTTCTTTCATCCTTGTATGCGCGCGTGTGCAGGATGGGTTCATGTGAGGGAGAGGGCGAGGGAGAGGGGATAGGGACAAGTGGGAAGGAGAGGGCATGGTTCTAGGGATTCGAAAGAAAAAAAAAGTAGCCGGTCGAATAAGGTTTGGCAAGTTGGGTAAAGTAGCCTGCTCCGCTCCCTCCACGGATCGGGAGCTTCCCCCCCCCCCCCCCTTTGATCTCCGAATCGAAGACCTAACCATGCGACGTTCACATCCATATCATCCTTCCATTATTGTCTTTCACGCTTTACATCAGGTCGCAGCGGTTCCATCCTGACTGAGTGCAAGTATCCATTCATGATTGCAGAAGGTCTTTAAGCATCCAATTCACCTCTTCACTGGCTTCGCGAAGGGAAGATGGGGGGACGTTTTCAATTCACGGGTGTTGCTTGCCAGTCCCGAACCAATCCCTCCCTCGTCCGACCCATGAACTTGACAGAACCTCATGCCACACAACGTTCGCCGTTCACTCGAACCTACTGACCTGCACATGAGATTTACAGGGGTGGAGTTCTTGAAACGGAATCGCCTCACCTCCCCTCCCTCTTTCCCCCTCTGGCTATCACACGCAAGCCTTCTTCCCCTTTGCTTACAATTCTCTCCCCAGTCCATCATCCCATCCCAGCAACCCAGTCATAAGCCCCCAAATCCAACCACCACAGTGGCCCAAGCTGAAGAGCAAGGAATGGATCGACGGAAACGATCCCAACACTCCACGTCTGTCCGAATATGCAAACCTTCCAGTCCCTTTCTCCCGCTCCCTTACCGGAAGGGTCTTCCGATCGGCGATGGGGTGTGTGTGAGAGAGAGAGAGAGAGAGTGAGAGAGAGATGGAGCGTGATTGGATCGGCATCATTGGCTTTTGGGGGACAAATACGCAAGGGGAGCAGGGTGACAGAAAGAGTAGGGTAAGGCAGATCGTAGTTCGGACCCCTTTCTCCGAACCTGAGAGCCTAGAAAGCCAGAGTCGATGTTCATGCGATTCACACTTTCATTCACTTGCGGTTCGATTGCCCCCTTCTCGCCCCTTGGGCTCCCTCTTCGCGAGTGTCCTCATTCACTTTCGATTCCGCACACGCAGTCTGCACGAGAATCCAAGAAGGAACCTGACTAAGGAAGAAAGGAGGGTTGCGTTTTCGGACTGTTTTCTCTGTTTCTTTGTGTTTCTCTTCCATTTTCTCACCACAGGGAACATGACAGAGGTTGGGAAGGCGGGCTTGCACGGTTTCCATTTCAAGATCGATCAGATGAAGGTTAGTCACTGTTATGTACTGTACCGTACGTGGCAAAGTGCATGCTCGAGTCAGTCCGAGTGTGAGACGGGAACGGACAGGTGACGGCGATTCGTGGTCTCTGTCAAAATTCCGGTGCAGATGAAGGGGGTTGGGTGGGGGGTGGCCTGAGACGTTTTGGTGCTGCGTGCGTTCCCGCCGCGCGCGCGTTCGCGTGTTTGCGTTGTTGGATTCCAGCAAGTGGGAGGAGAGATGTTTGAATCCATGTGAACGAGAGACGGGAACCCCTTCAGACCTCCCCTCTACAATTACAGAAAGGAAATGAAGGACCGGAACAGATCAGGAAAGAAGGCGGGAAACTGCGCTGTGGAGGGATGAAGAGATAGGAGCGCAAGAGGATCTTCTTCAGCATGACCTCTTGTTCTGAGCAGTGCATGCAAATGGTCGGGTGGAGTGGAGAGTGATATGATAGCATGAGCGTGAGTCCAAGTGCAGAAGAGAGGAGCGTGAACACAGTCAAGTTTGTATTGCTCAGTTGTCAGTCAAGTCTGAGTGCAACTGGGCAGACACGAATCGAAAGCCGAGTGGAACCCTCCGTTCGCCTTGGACCCATCTCCCTCCCTCACCTCACCCCTACCCACCATCCGAACGTTTCGATCCGCCGCCCTGGCTGGTTGACTTTTAAACAC
Source organism: Violaceomyces palustris (assembly GCA_003144235.1). Taxonomy (NCBI): domain Eukaryota; kingdom Fungi; phylum Basidiomycota; class Ustilaginomycetes; order Violaceomycetales; family Violaceomycetaceae; genus Violaceomyces; species Violaceomyces palustris. Next base: position 2,236 of record KZ820381.1, read on the forward strand.
TCTGTTCTTGTTTTACTTTTTAAAATGTTTTCGTTCACCCCAACCCCATCCCCCCTCGCAGGGCATAGCGGCGTTCCTCGCTTGCTTGGCTTGTTCCCACCCCCACCCCCTCCCGCCGCGAACAGTCACTCATGGAAATCCAAAGAGGGAAAGGGGGAAAGTTGAACAGCCCCCCCCAACCCCCCCCCCCTTCGAGTTCTAACACCCCCCACTCGAGCACCTTCGTAAACCACGTTTGCCTAGCCTCTCCCCTTCGCCTTCGCCCTTTTTGAGCTTCTTCTGCCTTCTCCCTCTCTCCATTTCTGGTGGCAAGAACGATCCCCGTCTGAAACAGGATCGAGCTTTCCGAGCCTGACAACACCGAATTCCAACACGGATCGACGAGGGGATCGAGTTGCTTTGCTAGGGTACTCTGACGTGTGGTCTGCTTCCCGAAACGCTACATTCATGATTCAACCACGAATCCACACTTACACTTACGCTTTTGTTTCTCACTCATTTCAGGCCTTTTCTCCTCCTTCACATCGCGCTCCTAGATTCCGATTCACCAAACAGCACCTCGATAGGCGCGCCAAATACTTGTGCAGCTCGTGCACAGTCACGATCATACCGTTCGTGCTTTGGAGGGTGAATTCCTAAACTCGCTCTGCATGTCCATCTCAGGAAGAGGTTTTTTTGGGTTTTTTTTTTTGGCCGAGGGAGTAGGAAAGGTTAAGGCCGATGGGGCTGAAGGAAAGGGAAAACAGGATCTAAACGGAATCATTGCCTGGAGAGAGATCAAGGCGGTGATGTTATTGTTGTACTGGCGTATGTATATACATGTGGATCCAAACACATCTGGCACGTACTACAGTACTGTACTTATGTACATTTTCACGTGGAGCGGAGGGATCCCTAACTCTCAGACTGCAATTTCTACTTTTTTAAAAAAAAAAAAAAAAATGTGACGGAAGAAAAAACCCTACCATGCATCTTGCAGCGTGCATGCTTTCTTGCTCCCCCCCCCTCGACCTTGACCAACAACGGCGGCACCCTGTCCAGATCGGATTGCCTGCCAATCACTGTTCAAAAGTGCTGTCAAGCCTTTGGGTCACGGCGAGCGGTGGAAGTGACGGCTATTGAATCGCCTCACGATCCAGGGCGAGGGTGGAAAGAACCACATGAAGAGAGACTCGTGAAACGGAGTCACTTGGTGGGAAGGAAGTGAAAGGAAAGGGGTGTGTGTGTGGGGAGGTTAATGGGGAAAGATCAAAAATACAGAAGACAGGCGACCCTACGCTGGCTCGGGGAATCAAGTGCCCGTCTCGTCTTTGACGAGCGGCCCAAGACCGAGGAGGTGAAGAGTCCAAGTCGTTTGAGATGGTTCAGGGTTCACCATGCCCACTACCCATGTCATCCATCCACGACTGTGAGAGTTTCGAGAACACCAATCGTGGAGGGACTTGGATATGATATCCAAAGCGCTGAATCCCTCACTCAGCCACAGTTCGAGTTCGAGTGTGGATGTGGATGTATGAGATTTTTAAGAGAACAAGAATGCCGCGAACGCCCTGTGTGATTCGATTTTGCGACACAGCCTGTAAGTGCGGAATGGTCGACACCTATACGGAGTCACGCGTGAACACTTCCCTCACACCACTTGAAACGCGCGGTGAGCGTATTGGATCTTGGCTTGGGTTTTACTTCACGCGGCTACCCAACTCGGAGTCAAGCAAAGGAGAAAGAGTTGGGAGAAGGGAGAGGGCGAGGGCGAGGAGGGTAGGCCTCACAGATTCTAGCCCTACGTTCGTCAAAGCCAGCTCAGCGAGTAACTACTATGGGGATGGATTATAAACTCTCAACGCAGACCTACTCGATGGAGAGCTCACTGACAACTCTTTTGCCTAGACTAATACTCACTCTAACTCGACTCACCACTGAATAAGAAGTAAGTAGTACCTACGTTGATGTGCACACGCAAAGTCACGTATGTGCATGTTTTAATGTTGTAGTAGTGTCGAGAAGGGAGGCTTGGGCCAGAGTAAGGAGGGTGCCGTGGGCGAACGAACAGGAAAACAACAAGGACCTGACACTTGACGCATTTGAATTCACAAGTTCTGGAATCGAGCATCCCCCCTTTTTCAACCCCGTCTCTCACTCGCGCTTTTAATTGTCAAAAGGAAGCCAAGCCCGGTTCCCTTATTCCTTATTTTTTTTTTCGATTTCGGTCGTTCCACCGCCTACACTCAGACTCACTCGACTCACACGCTCTCTGGTGGGGGGAGAGTGGGAAAGGGAGGGGAGGGAGAGGGAGGGAGAGAGAGCCATCGCATCACTACTCTGCCTCCCCTGACCCCACTCTCAAACACACGCACGCACGCACGCACGCACGCTCACACACTTACACACTTACAAACTCACACCCTCACACACTCAAACACTTACACATTCACACCTTCATACATTCATACACTCACACACTCACACACACTCACACACTCACACAAACTCACAAACTCACAAACTCACAAACTCACACACTCACACACTCACATACTCACACTTACACTCACGCTCACGCTCACCTCTCCCTCTCTATCACACACACTCGCACTCTCTCACTCCCTCACACACACACACACCCTCGCCACGCAACCCAATCACCCGCACATACTCATACACAAACGCACACACTCACACTCATACACTCGCCCGAACACCCTCACTCACACTCTGACTCCGTCTCCTTCTCACCGTCACTCATCTTTGGCACGAATCCACCAGACCCTCGTCGTCAAGGCGTTTCCACTTGGCAAGGATCGACACTCCACCAACCACCCCATACCATCGTCCGCTCCCTCTCGTCACCAGCACGATCGACGACCCATCCTTCTTTTTGTGCTTTCATCGTTGATTTTTGTTTTCTTTCGCCCATCCATCTCGGCACCAACTTCAATCCGCACCCCACTCCGGCCCCAGACCGACACCCCCTTCCATCTCAGCTTCAGCTACCCATACCCATCTTTTCCACGATCATCTCATCACGACTCTCGATCTCCCCTCTGCTTTCGTCTACACACGCCCCCCAGACTCTGCTCGATCTTCAGCTCGCCATTGCCTTCTCTTGTCAAGCACTGCACTCAGCCTTCTTCCAGATAGAGACTCCTACCGCCACCGCTCCTCTCGTCTTGCCCCACGATTCACTTTCCCCGTTCGCACACACCAATTCTCTTCAGAAGCTTTCACCATCTCCTCTATCACCTTCCCCTTTTCTGATCTCGAGGTTTGTGAGCCGCACAGTGTACTCTCCTGGTACACTCTACTAGGGCTTGCTTGAAGCCCCTTCATAACCCGAGTTGAATGCAGCCCAAGTGATCGAAGACGACAGGCACTGTGGGTCGCTCCTCCCACCTTCGATCAAATTCTGCCCAAGCCTCGAAGCCTCTCCTCTATACCCGGGACGTCGACACAGGCAACTATTTCTTTCTCTCCAAGGCAAGTGCCAGAAAAAGTGAGTCGTCCATTTCTCCATCTGACAGCGAATTTCCTGCTGCCTCGAGCGTGACTTGGATGCGTGGGAATGGGAGCGATGGTGTAAGCGCAGTCGATGTTTCTGCGAGTTGGGCGAGCTATCAAAGGGGGACCCCAAGTCGAAGTCATGCCAAGAAGGGTAACTTTCAATATCAAAGAATGGACATTTGGTTTTCCCCCCTTTCGCACTCTTTCAGACTTGCCATGGCCCTGGCCGATTCTTACTGACCAAGCTGGCAATCCGGCTGACGTCAAATTTCCTCTTGCTAACATTCGCAGGCAAAGCTTGCTCTCTTTCTTCCGGCAACATTTTTTGCGCAGGGAGGAAGAGCTGCTTCATTAAGGGCCGCATCGCCCTTCCCAGAGGGGGGAAAAGAAAGGAAGACAAGAAAAAGCGGATAGTCTTCCCCTGCACCTAGCCCTTTTCTGCCTTCCCTTCCCTTCCTCCCCTTCCTACATCGTCATATCGCAGAGTCTCCAGCTGTAGGATGAGCGTTCCAGGAAGCGCCGAAGGCTCGACCAGGAAGCGACCTTCGTTTGCCTTCTGGGACCGGCAACGGAAAACCAGCACCAACACATCTTTCGTGCCTCCGTTAAAGGCTGCAGAGGAGCGGAACAGGGATGCCTTGTCGGCATCACCCGTTCGCAGACGAGAGGACCTGGACGAATCCTCGACCGGTTGGGGAGGCATCTCATCCATCGTCAGCCTGGACCAAGAAGTCGCCGAGAGGGAAAGGAAGAGCTTTGAGCGGAGGGCCCAAGAGTATGACATCGCCAGCGGAGGCACCGGCTTCGATTCGATGATGACTCAGAACCCGAGCAAGGGGGCGGCGAGATCATCATTGCCGTTGCAGCATTTCGATCACTTTTCACTGCCGGACTTCACCAGCAGCGCCGCCTCGAGCGTCAGTGCCAACTCGTCTTGGACTTCGGATCGGGCATCGTCCTTGGATCCGCCCTCGAGGCGAGACCCTGAGCTTGCCCCAGGCCCTTCGCGCGGCGGCCTGGATGGTGCGAGCATGATCCGAAGCCAATCGGGCTCGGTCTTGACTTCGCCATCGAGGACCGAAGTTCCGTCTCACCGTCATTCCCGCGAGGCGAGCTCGAGCTCGAGCCTGCCTCGAGCTGCTTCAAAAGACCTCGGCAGGCAATACCAGTACGATGAGGCTCAGGAGACCACCACAGAGGGCGAAGGCGACAGCGATGCTGCCACCTACACGAGGGATGCAGCCAGGTCGAGGCGGAGGAGGCAAATGCTACGCGAATCACTGAGGAAGAGGACCAAGAAGAGAGGCGGTCTTGGGAACCAAGGAGCCAAACCAGCGCAAGCAAGGGGCGAGAGCGGATCGGACGGGAGCAGCTCTGCGTGGGATTCCGGGGACGACGAGCAAAGCGACTCTGAGGATGTGGAAGAGGGCCAATCCTTCACTCCTGGTGGGAGGCGCCTCCGTCAGTCGCGACAAGGTGGCGAAAGCGACCCCTCCCAGTCCTCACGGCGCCAATCCATCGGAAATTCCCTTTCCGGGACACCCAAGAAGCCGGGCCGGAGTGGAGCTGGAGACGCCGTGAATGAAGAGCTTGTCGCACCATCTAGCCAAGAGGATGCCGTCGAGACCTTCTTCGACGCTCCGACCCAGAAGCATTCCGAGACTGACGATCTCGGCGGCACTTCTTTCCTGCCGAGCCCACTGATACCTTCGGCCGGGACAATGACCCCGAATCGATCACACTCCCCCTCGAACGATTGGGTAACCTCGTCCAAGAATGCCTCGCACAAGCTCAACGACCCCTCGTCCTCCAGCACGCTGCGTCAGGACGCTGCCAAGCTGGCCGTGCTTGGACACAGCGATCGGAGCCAAGGAACGAACCACCATCTGCCGACGCAAAACGAAAGCCACGGGTACCGGACACCTACCGCCTCTCTCAGTGTCGCAAACCCTTTGGCCACGCACAGCTTCATCCCTTCACTGTCATCGACCGACACTCCCAGCGGTGCCGCCCGTTCATCCTCGTCCCCTTATTCACCCTTGGGGATACCTTCGTCACCCACGTCCAGTCTTCGAAATCTTCGATCTGGGCCGCTACCTCCGCCACGACCGAGTCCCACAGCCCCACTCCCGCCTCCCCCGAACCATTCGGACGAGGCAGGAGGATCGCCCGATTCCCCAGCGAGAGGTCCAAATCCCGCCTTCTTGAGCCCCCGCGTCTTGACGAGCATAGGTGAGGCCAGATCCAGGGTGAGGAGCCAAAGCTTGGGCCAGGCATCGGAGGCTTTACAGCGTACTGGGCGATCCCGAACCCAAGAGAGCACCATCACGGCCAGCAACGACGCGATAGCGCGAACATCCAGCCCGGCAGCACCCCGCGAGTCTCGCTCGGCGAGCTTCGACGGTGATGGCCCGCATTCACGCAAGGCGTACGCCGCCCTGATCTCGGAAAGTGACTCGGGGGGGCCTAGGGCGGCATCGTCTTCACTTGGCCCCAGTGGCACGATTCGCGGCCGTCCGCGAGGTGCCACCATTGGTGCAGTCCCTTCCGCCTCGGCCTACATGACGAGCAGCGGAAGGATCTCGGTGCAGCCCAAATCGCGTCCGCGATCCCTGCTCTGCAACGAAATTGTGCCGGCGCTCGACGCACGGGATACTATCGCCAAGCTTGCGCCCATCTCGGGATCTCCCGTCCCGGGCATGGCAGCCTCGGCGAGCTCACCCTCCGACCTATTCGGGCTTGGCGCCATCAGCGCGACCAGCGCCTCTGCGAACACCTCAGTGAGCGCCGACTCGAATGCAAGGACCATTAGCTCGAGCGCAACGAGCATGTCGAAGGCCTCGATCCAGGGGAGCTTGGAGGGGAGTGATGAATACGAAGATCAAGTAAGCTCGACATCGAATCCACGGATCGGCCATCACAATAACCTTGAGAAGAGCGGCGGCAGCAGCGGCGGGAACGTGGGTGGCGAGGGATCCAGCGGCCGAAAAGCCTTGAGCTCGAATCGGAGCCGGAGCGGAAGCAATACCAGCTTGCTGCAGCAAGTTCGATACCCTCCCAAGTCGTACGCGGCTTTCGTGATCGCTGTGGTCGGACACCATTCGGCTGGCAAGTCCACGGTGATCAAGAAGGGACTGAGACAGTTCGGTTTGTCAAAGCCAAACTTTCTGTCTGACAGAGGTGAGATAAGCTGGACGAAACCCCTGCTACTGGAGGAGCAACAAGCCGATATCATTGTCGCCTGGCTCATTCTAACCCTTTCTTCGCTCATCCCCCGCCCCCTCCCTCTGACCAAACCACCCTGGTTTCTTCTCACTTGACACGCGCTTTCCCGCTCTCTCGACCTCAGTCGCCTCACATTCAACCGTTTGCGTCGTCGATCAAGAGCAAAGAATGATAGAGGTGCTCGAGATTGACGCTTCCGTCCTACTCTCTGGGCCCGGCCAACGCTTCGTCTGGCCCAAGTTTCTCCCAAGGATCGATGCGGTGATACTCTGTTACGACGCGGCAAAGATCTCTTCATTTCGGGGTATGTCAGAGCTTCTCGAAAACTTTGCGATGGCGAACCTCAGTACGGTTATGCTGGCGTGCAAATCAGAGGTCCACCCGAAGGCAGTCGACCCGTACTACGCAAGCGACATGGCCAGCGTCTACAATGTTGGGCTGGCAGAGTGCACTGTACAGAGCGAGGAGGGAAAGAAGCGCATGAGGGATTGCTTCTCCTACCTTGTCAAAGAGGTCGCTAAAGCTCGAAGCGGAAAGCAGCGTCGATCCTCATCAGCCACGTCATCCTCGGCGTTGCCCATGCAAGCGAGCAAGATGCGTTCTGCCAGCTCGCAAAGTTCGGCCTCGGTTTCTGCGTCCCTGGTGGAGAGGGATGTCAACGAAGCTGACTTTTCGTCCCCACGAGGCTCGATGTCATCCAACCGCGCTCGTGGTGACAGCGGTGCAAGCTCCATCGGAGCGAGTGTCTCCTCGTCGGGTGCCAGCTACATCCAACAAGACCCTGGCAGAGTCTCCGGAGAGGCATGGTCGCCTTTGTCCCAGGGCCTAGCTTCGAGAAGCGGATCGATCTCGAACGAGGCACGGAGCAGTTCGAGGAAGATGAGCAACGCAACCTCGGTGTCGGAGACCGCCATGAGCGCCTCGGAAGACGAGGCTGCCTTGCAGCAGAGCATCGACAAAGCCAAGCTGGGTCTGCAGAGCGCCAAGTCGGCGGGCGGCTATGTGTCCATCGACGAGCTCTGGAACAAGCTCTTTTACGCGGCTGTGTCCGGGAACGACGACCGGTTCCTGCTGATGTTCATGGTATTCTACCGAGGCTTCACCCGTCCCCTTGACTTACTTCGCCAGATGATCAGCCGCTTTGAGTCCCTGGCGAACAGCGAAGCGTCGGACCGAGTCATGATCCGCTTCTCGCTCATGAGACTCACGGCCATGCTCGGCGATTGGGTGCAGGATTATCCCGGGGATCTCTCAGGTCCGGAGACATATCCTCTTCTTCTCAGTTTCTACACTCGCCTCCTTCAGCACCCTTCCACAACTCATACGGCCTCGCCCCTGAAGGCTTCAATCGAGTCGGTGGCGACAGCCCCCGACCTCGACGCGCTTTGGGCGAACGTCGTGAACAGCGACAAGCCAAGGTCTGTGGCCGCCGACGTGCCGCCCGTCAATCCACACCTGGGACCGGAAAGCGATCGCGAGGAGGTCGACAATGAACCGTCTTCAATCAAAAGCGCAAGCTCCAACAGCCTCCAGATGGCACGAGAGGCGGCACCGCAGCTCGCTGGGCAGGACGACTCTTCAGAGCCGCCCAGCCGTACGAATTCGGACCCTACCATCCCTGATCGCTCTCTGAGCGAGAGGAGCGCCTTTCTCGGCACAGCGATGGATCCGTCACACCCGGGAAGACATCGCAGTGCCTCCGACCTGACCACCTCCTCGGCCGAGATCAGTCGCTCCTCTTCGCGGCCAGCTACGTCGCAAGCCACCCCCACCGGTACCGCCGGTGGTGCAGCCGTCCCCGGCACTTGGCCGCCCAACTCGCTCGACCCACAAAAGGCTGCCGAACGGAAGGCGATCCTCCGGAACGTCTCAAACACACTTGCAGAGATAGACGACGAAGTGATTGCCGCCGAGCTTACCCGGCTGGAGTGGCTCCACTTCACCGCCATCCGACCCCGCGACCTGCTCCGACACATTCTGATACCTAGGGACCAACGCGAAGGCCCCGTCTCGCGCTCGATCGTTCACTTCAACTACATCTCAGGCTGGGTCACCACCATGATCCTCGCACAGGGAAAGACCAAGGCTCGGGCGAGGATGTTGGAAAAGTTCTACAACATCGCCGCCATTCTGCGCCACAGCAACAACTACAGCACCTTGCAGAGCGTCTTGGGAGGCCTAAGCAAGACCGCGATCCACCGGCTGAGGAACACGCGCGAGCTGCTCAAGGGAAAACCCGTCATCAAGACTTACCTTAGCCTGGTACGGCTGATGGCCAACGAGAGGTCGAACGCCGCCTACCGCTTGGCTCTGGAAAACTCGGAGGGTCCGACGATCCCTTACGTCGGTGTCCACCTCCAAGACATCCTGTCCATCTCGGACGGCAACCCCTCCAAGAGGGCCAGCGATGGGATGATCCACTGGAGAAAGTTCAGCCTGATGGACGAGGCGGTGATGGCGATTGTCAAATGCCAGCAGTACGACCGGAGCCTTCGTCCCAACCCGTCGGTCGAGAAGCTGATCGTCGGCATCCCCATCCTGGACGATGAGGAATGCTACCAGAGGTCGCTGGTCGTCGAGCCGAGGTCTGGCAACTCTGCAGGCGGCTCAAAGATCGCAGCCGGAAAGCTTGCTGGCAGTAAGATCAAGGACCTGAAAACCTTTCTGCAGGCGTGACGAAGTTGTTGGATGGATGTGGTTCTTTTGGTGCCTCTCCGCTTTCTCCTTCCCTCCCTCCTCCTTCCACCTCCCTTTTTTCTATCTCTTTTTCTTCCTCTCTTCTCACGCACACACGCACACATTCACACACTCACACACACATTCAAGCACAACATCAACATCTCGTGTCGCTCACTTTGCCGACGAACGCCATACCAGTCTATCCCCTTGTATTCTGAACGCCGTCGATCCACATCCCTCCTTCCCCTTAGGGTTCACAACTTCATAATGCTAGATTTCCCCCCCTTCCCCTCCTTTCTCAGCCTATTCGCCGACTCCCTTTTGTAACCACCCTGGCTCTCCAATCGCCGCAGAACCCTTCCCTCGCCACATCTACATTCATATCCGCCATTCGCCCTTGTTTAAAGCCAAAGGCAATTCGAAGATTCCAAGTCCAGCACCACGACACCGCTGCTCGCTTTTCCACTCGCTTTTCCCCCAGTTCTTCCGAAGTGTGATTCTTTGATGCGTGATGCATTGAAAGAACAAGGAGCGAAACGTATGGGCTCGGGTGCGGACGCGGGGTCTCTCTACTTTGGGTATCTTGTCGCAAAGCACGACTCCAGAGACAAGAAGAGTTCGAAGAAGAGGCGTGAATGCGAGGAGGAGGTCGATTGGAGCCCCCCTTCCCATTCACGGCAGTAGACACTCGGTCGAAAGCAACGAAGAGAATCACGGTTGTCTTGAATAAAACATGAAAACGGAAGAATAGAAGCGGGTTGATTCGAAAAGGGCTCACGGGGATCCTCCCACTTGGACCCCTCTGTCGGAGTTTCCCTCGAATCGGGTCTCTTCGAAGAACAAGGGAGGGTGGTAGAAGGTGTAAAAAAA
>KZ820382.1:0-12479 GCA_003144235.1 Violaceomyces palustris
GGGGGGGGGGATTTGAAAGAAGAAAAAATGATAATCATAACGAAATGTCCTTCATCCATTTGCGAATTTCTTACCGGACCTACCAAGGGGAAAGAGAGAGGGGAGATTCGATATTCATCTGTGTTTCTTCGTTTTTTGTTGTTTCGCCTTTTTTTTTTTTAAAAAAAAAAGTGGAAGGGAACATTAATGATTCATTAAACGAGAAGATTTCAGAGGCATTTCGTCTGTCTACTTCGATTTCTCCACCAGCCGTGCTTGGCCTTTTGATTGCGCCTGCGATTTCTTTTTGAGTGAGGGTAACATACTGTATGTTCTGTACTTTACACATCACGATGTTCATCTTTCTTTTTGAGGATCAACTTCTTTTTTTGATTCGAAGAAAACGTTGAGCGAGGAGGAGGAGAGAGAACCATATCGGGGTGAGGCTTGCGATCGGGAAGCTGGAAGACGATAGATCGGCGATCACGAGAGGCTGCGGCAATTAAGGTGAGTTCTGAAAAGCTGGTGTCGCGTGGATTGTGCGCGCGGCTTGGACTTCTTGTAAGGGTGGCATCCAAATCAAACTTTCTCGCGTAGAAGCTTGTAAGGATATTGGTAACTTTTGTTATCTCGTCTTTAAACCTCATCTGTGAGGTAAAGCTGGTATCTTGTATTCCCATCCCCTCGGCCCCCCCCCCCTTTCCTAAACACTCGCACACTCCTATACAACTCTAATGTATTGAGCATGAAGAGAGAACTATTCAAGAGGAGAGAAGTATTGACTCGAATATAAACTTAATGCGAAGCGATCACTCGCGTTCGCCCTGGATTCGAAAGGGAAAAAAAAGGTTTCAAAAGAAAAGGAAAGAAAAACTTTGAAAGGTAAGGAGAAGGAAGACGAGAAGAAAAGAAGAAGAAGAAGAAGAAGAGGAAGAAGAAGAAGGCGCGGGCGGGAGAGAAGACGAGGAGGGACCCAAGCAAGGTGCGGTGGTTGACCAAGGGAAGAGAGAGAGAGAGAGAGAGAGAGAGAGAGAGAGAGACAAGGGGGCAAAGAGGTGAGATCGCAGAGGAAGAAGAGAAAGGGAGAGAAAAAGAAAAAGACCAAAAAAGAAAGAGTTGGTATGGTCTCTCTCTCTCTCGCCCCGCCTCGCCCCTTGCCATCAACGACTCGTCACCAACCTCCCTTGAGACTGCCGCCAACACACGGCACGCGGAAATCACTCTCCTTCCTCCTCCTCTCCCCATCTCCCCCTCTTCCCCCCTCTCCCTCCCACTTCTATCAGCTCGCAGTCGCCTCTTTCCCCATTCCACCAGCGATACCTCTCAACCAAACCTACCTCGTCCTCCTTCTCTTTTTCTTTTTCTTTTCTTCTTTGAGAGAGAGAGAGAGATTGAGTGTGTGCTCTGCCTCTTCTGTGTGGTAGGCGCTAACGTAGCTTCGCTCAACCATGCCGTCCGCCCAAGCCATCACCAATGGCACAAACGGCCTTTCCCTCGAGGATGAAGACATTGACTTCACCGACATCGAGCAAAAGTACGCCCTCAGGTTTGATGAGGGTCTCGACGACGTCATCCTCGTCGACGGCGTCCCTGTCATCAACCAGTCCAGGCAGCAGAGGCTCTTTGAGACCATCCAGAAGAGGTTCAAGTCCCACGCCGGCATCCACGTAGACCTTGAGGGGATGCACATCCCTTACGGCCCGGACGGAGAATCCAAGGGTTACATCTTCATCGAGATGGCCAGCCCAGAGGACGCCGCCCTCGCCATCAGGCTCATGGATGGCTACGCTTTCGACAAAAAGCACCGTTTCTCTGTCAACCGCTTCACCGACGTCGAAAAGCTCGCCAACCTCAGCGAGGAGTACGTCGAGCCGCCAGAGGAAGAGTACAAGTCGAAGGAGCACCTCAGGTCTTGGCTCTCAGACTACTCCGGCAGGGACCAGCTCGTCATCTGCAGGGGTGACGACGTCCAGATCGCCTGGCATAACAAGAGCTCCCAGCCAGAGGTTGCCCACAATCGAACCAGGTGGACCGACTCGTACGTCCAGTGGTCCCCCCTCGGCACCTTCCTAGCCACCTTCCGCAGGCAAGGTATCGAGCTCTGGGGTGGTTCCTCCTGGGATCGCTTTATGCGTTTCGCTCACCCCGGCGCCCGCCTGGTCGACTTCTCGCCAAACGAAAAGTACATGGTCACCTGGTCCCACGAACCCATCCAGGTCCCGGACAACTTGCCCCAAGGACCCCAGTACTTCAGCGCCGAGGACGAGGGCAACAGGGTCGCTGTGTGGGAGGTCCGGACAGGCCATCTTCTCCGTACCTTCCCCGTCCAGCAGGATGACAGCGCTGGCCCGGGACAGCTCAAGGGCTTCTCCTGGCCTTTCCTCAAGTGGAGCGGGGACGACAAGTACTGCGCCCGCCTGACCCCTGGCCAGCAGATCAGCGTCTACGAGCTCCCAAGCATGGGTCTCCTTGACAAGAAGAGCATCAAGATTGAGGGTGTCGTCGACTTTGAGTGGTGCCCTCTCGGTGACAAGGATCGGGATGCCATCGAAGCTTGGGGCGATGGCAAGAACCCACCGAAAGGTGCCAAGAAGCCCAAGGACAACACGCTCGTCTTCTGGGTTCCGGAGGTCGACAACCAGCCGGCACGTGTCACGGTCATGAGCGTGCCGACCCGGGAGGTCCTTCGGTCCAAGAACCTCTTCAACGTCTCCGACTGCAAGCTCCACTGGCACCCACAAGGCGACTACCTCTGCGTCAAGGTCGACCGTCACACAAAGACGAAGAAGTCGGTCTTCTGCAACCTCGAGCTCTTCAGGATGAGGGAGAAGGACCTACCCGTCGAAGTCATCGAGCTCAAGGACCCGCTCACGGCCTTTGCCTGGGAGCCGCAAGGGAGCCACTTTGCCGTCATCTCGAGCAACGACCCGGCTCTGGGGGCCGGCGCACCTGGTATCACCGTCAAGACTCAGCTCAGTTTCTTCCACCTTCACCCCAAGGGAGACTTCCGACTCCTCAAAACCCTGGACAACAAGACATGCAACACCTTGTTCTGGTCGCCGAAGGGGCGGCACATTGTCGTCGCCACCCTCGGTTCGTCCCAAAAGTTCGACCTCGAGTGGTACGATGTTGACTTCGCCCACGAGATCCGACAAGGCTCAGCCTCGGCCGACCCGTCCGAGGACGTCAAGCTCATCGGAAGCGGGGAGCACTACGGCATCACCGACCTCGAATGGGACCCAAGTGGTCGGTACGTGGCAACCAGCGCATCGGTTTGGAGGCACTCTCTCGAGAACGGTTTCGCCATCTGGGACTTCAAAGGCGCCGAGCTCCAGAAACACGTCCAGGACAAGTTCAAGCAGATTCTCTGGAGGCCAAGGCCCAGAACGATGCTGTCCAAGGAGGAGCAGAAGAAGGTCCGAAGGAACCTCAGGGAGATCGGAAAGGCCTTTGAGGAGGAGGACGCGGCTGAGGAGTCCAACTTGGCCCTCGCCCATCGCGAGCTTTACCAGAGGGTGCTCAACGAGTGGAAGACATGGAGGGCGAGGTCCAGGGCGGAGCTCGAGGAGCTCAGGAAAGAGTACGGAAAGGAGAGCGTCGCCAACATACCGCAAAAGCTCGAGCAGGAGGCTACCGAGGAGGTGCAGGAATGGGTCGAGGAGATCTTGGAGGAGACCGAGGAAGTCGTCGTCTGATATTTCTGCTTCCTTCCTTCCTTGCCGGTCCAAGTCACTTTCCCCCCCCCCCCTCCCTCCTTCCCTCCCGCGGTCACCTCCCATCTGCTGATGTTCCATCCCGGTCGCCGCCCCTCTGGCTTCCGTTCCTCACTTTCAACGCTACTCCCCCTTCCTCACTCCTAAATCCCCAAGACCTCATTCACATTTTCCAGACCTGCTTTTCCTCTTTTCGATCACATACTGGCAAACCTTGTGTAAAAAATCAATCCCTGTCCTCCCCGGCCCCCCCTCCCCTCTTTTTTTTCTTTTCTGGCCACTTTCCGCGACTGTGCTCCAAGCGGTGCCATCCTGGCTTGCCGGTGGACTAGAAAGAGCAACTTTCACGTTTAGAACGCACGAGGACAGTCCCGCCTCTCCTTGGGTGACCTGTCCGACCCTCGTCCGATTTGAATCTGTATGCTATCTTCTTTGTGAGATTGCCATCTTCGAGAAATCGCAATCGCTTCAAGAGCGCTTCGATGGGAAGTCTCCGCCACTCTTGAGCTTATCTAAGTCAGACTCATGCAAAGGTGTAGAAAATGGAATCTTGGATCAGGTGAGACTCTCTAAGGAACAACTATATTTTGACTTTTGGATTCCTCGGCATGCTTGTGATTTGATCTGCGAGACTAGGAAGGAAATCTTCCAGCTCGAGCGACTCTATGAACTTGGAACAAACCTCTACTTGTCTCGTCATAAAGATGGTGCGAGGGTAAAAGGAGCGCGGTAGGCGGGCAAAAGAGGAAGCGGGAGAAAGACAGGAAGGAAATCGGAAAAGGAGATGACAATGAAAATGAAAATGAGAGTGAAAGGGGAGCAGAAAGGAGAAGATGCATCTATCAACATGCCAAACAAGGATGATGTGTGGAAAGAGCAAGCAGGAATGTAGAGGAGAGAAGAGCAGCAGAAAATTTGTTTGCAAACTCCTCGCACCTTACCGAAGCTACGGATTGCGCGTTGCGAGCGTGTGTCGTCCAGGACCTTGATGACACGACCGCTGTCAAAATGCCTCCCCGATCCTCCTCTCCATGACCATCTCTTTCCGCTAAAATATCATATCGTCGTAAGCTAGTAGGACCTCAGGTACGTGAATGGTAAGTTCCCGTCCTGTCTTACTCTCTTTGACTTTGAACGGCCCTAAAGGCGGGGAGGAAGGCATCGATGGGATCTTGAAGTCCGCAGCCTCACCCGTAAGCTTGAGCCCAGGGGTACCGTCAGAGCTGATATCATCTTTCCACGCACCATCCCACCACCTAAGACCACCAGCTTCTCCTACTCCCTCGTCTCCAGTGAGGTGGTCTCCTTGAACGACAAATTTGTTATAAGCCCAAGCCCTGAGGGCATCACCGTGTGCACGTAGCTCTTGGTTGGTTGCGTGGTGTTCGAAATCGTGCGTCAAATCAGTCAAAATCACTCTTTGAGGTAAAGTCTGAACACCGTCTCTTGTCGAGAAGGAATAAGCATAACTCAATGCTTGATGGATGCTGAAATGAGAGAAATGCTTCTTCCATGACAGGGCATCTAAAACAATCGTGTGAGAGCCGTCGATCAGTTTGGTAGTTTCGAGAGGGATATGATGCTAGTTGCAAACAGTGAAGGGAAAGGTAAAATGGATGATTTATCAGTATGAGTATCGGGTAATTCGCAATCCGTATGTCATTCAGAGCAAGGCAAGGTTGAAAAGGAGACATTTTTGGGAGGGATGACGGAAAGGAGTGAGGTTCACAGAAAAGGAATGCCAGATGGGAGATGAGAAGGATGCCCACTTTCGAATGGCTTAGTTAAGCTAAGCCCTTCTGCACACAGACTCTACTCACACAATCGCTTATATAGCTGCGGCCATCTACCTTAAAGCCCAGGCATATGAAAGGCTCTCCTCCTCCGTTGAAGCCGTGATGAACTGGTAGCGGAGTCAACCAAGTTTCTCCAACACGAAAGGGGTAGTTTTCGTCTATGATGTGCCATCGGATTCGACTGACAAAAGTTTTCGGTTCGGCAGTCTCCCCTTGGTCATTCTTCTGACCCTCTTTGGGTCCATTCTCGTATTCAACGCTTCTTGAATCAAAGTAAGGTCTGGCTTTCGTGACCGCTTTAAAGGTGGTTTCGGTCAGATAAATGTCGACTGCATCCTGAATAGACCTATATTCTCGTAGCTCTCCCAGGCCTGCGACTGCGTCCTCATGAAGATGGGTCAAAACGACTCCCTCTATCTCTCTACCTCCGTAACGCGCGATATTGTTAGCGACAGCTTCGCGGAAGCTTTTACCGCAGTCGAACATTATCATCCTTTGCCCGGAAAGGTTGAGATGCAAATGTTGGAGGGAGGCAGCGAAGAAGATCAGGTCAGGACAGTGTCAAGGGGAAGGAAAAAAAAAAAAAGAGGAAAAGAGTTCTATCTCTCCTCGTCATCCTCGAGATCTGCGAGACCTTCCTTCTGTACATACTTTTTATAAACCCCAGCGAGATCTCTATCTATGGCAGCGGAGGTGTTAAATCTTCTGTTCTTTGACCCACTATTCCTCCATGCTTCCTCGCAAGTCGTACAAGGGAGACCATCACGTCGGGTAAAACCTGTTAGCAAACACGACATGTGTGGAACTTGGGCACTTGTCCCGCTTCCGATGATGCGAAATTGCTTGGTTTCCACAGGAGGATCCGCGCATAAAGGTTTGACGATGGACGATTCGAGGTCTTTGGTTTCCGATGACTTCCCCAATGACTTAAAGGTCACCATTGCTACCGTGTGCTGAGCGAGGAGCAAGGAGGTTGAGATAGTGATCAAGCATCTGGCCAAGATGAGCATGGCGATCATTTTTTCTTCGTGTTTTAGTGAAGTGTGCGGGAGTTACCCCAAAACTCAAAACTTCCGACTCCCGAAGTCCTCTCTTCCCTCAAAGGAGTTACGCAATGTCAAACGTCGAACAAAGGAAAGTTGAAGGAGTACTTGAACGAAGCGGCCCCTTTTATGGGACACAGTCAAACAACGAGGACACCCCCCCCCACCCCCCCTCCCCCTTCCTTTTGCTTAGGATATCCATGTGATGGGCGAGGGGGAAGACACAGAAGTTAAAGTCATAAAAAAAAATTCTGGATAAGCTCGATCTCAAGCCGTCAAGCCATGGTCCCACCATTCTTGAGGAAAGTGGGCACACTTAGGGGGCACCTGAGGCAATAATAAACTGGCGCTTCGAATGTGCTTGCGAAAGTCATTCTGTTCCCGGCTACCGAGACCGAAAGGTGCGAGTCAGGATTCTTCGTTGTTGCCAACTTGTCATCCGACTATCCTTCCCCAAGGTTCCAAGCGCTGAATCGGATGTCAAAAGCCAATACCGTCTTGCCTTAGATTTCGAACTTAAACCTTTTCTCCATCTTCTGTGTAAGCGAATAATAATGAAGAGAGGAACGACCCGAAGAAAGGAAAGTAGGACAGCCCCTTCCCGTAGCCTTTTCTTTTCTTCTTTGGAGGCCTTCAGTCCGAAGGAGATCATCGTAAGATACATATCAAAGTGGTAAACATAAAAAAAGAGCGGTCCCTTCTTCCTGGAAAAAGATTCGCAGAGGAAGGAATCAGAAACCTGCGCCATTGTGATCAGGATGTAGCTCCACTCATTGCAGCCCTTCACTTACAGTATTTCGGGGCGCTTTTGAGGACAAACTTAATATTTTGAAAAGCTCGTCTGGAATCTCCTTTTATGAATTTGATGGAGAGCATCTCCAACTCAATCGGGGGCTCTGTAGGCACATTTGAGCACAGCGGCTCAGCCTTTGCGAAGCGTCCAAAGCTTTTGACGTTGTGCCCCCGTATTTCAACGCTGATATTGCCCCGTCTGCCTCTCTTTCCTTTTCTTCTTTCCCTTCCTTAGGGTTTGGCCCTCCTGCAGCGATGGCTTCAGGTGTGTGCCAGACAGAGAAATCAAGGGGTGGAACGTCGGTCGAGCGCTCATGATTTCGTTCCGACTTTCCAGATTTTTCTTCGTTTCTCTCTCTCTCTCTCTCGGGCATGTTTCCCATATCTTCACGAATAAAGCTAGTGTGGAATCAGCCCGGTCCTTGATCACCTTGTTTGAAGAGGAGCGCTGAGCCATTTCATTGAAATTATTATCACCCTCGGCAGTAATCAGGATTGCAATCTCTTTGTTGCCCATAGTGCCCGTCCAAAGGAAGTCGACAGTTGGGGCACGACGTGCGTTAATGGAGAAGAGATGGTGTACCTATAGCATCTCCACTGGAGGAAAGATTAGAACGCACGACGGAGAGTGGGGCTAGCTTCAGTTGATATAATGGCTGAAATCCGTCCTTTGACTAGGAGATGAAGTAGACTGCCCGATGGACAAGATGCGCTGCGGGAAGTGAAGCCTTCTTCGACAGCGGGTGGCTGAAGACTTTGGACAAGGATGCTTTTGGATAGATGTGGAGTGGAATCTCGGCACATTTCCGTGTTCTCATGGAAAAACCGATACGACGCTCGCTTTACAGGCGAATGAGTTACGGCAGCGGCTTAACCTTCCGAAAGAAGTCTGAAAGAACATCTGCTGAGTTTCCAAAAAAAAAAAAAAAAAAAGGTGAAGGGGCATGCTTGATCGACGTTTCACGTTGAAACAAAAGGGGATGGTGAGCTTGGACTTCGATCGCGGGACAACGGATGAGCAAGATGCGCCAGCAATTCGATGGTAAGTCTCAAGAGGGTTGGCAAAATGGTTCGTGGTCTTTGTGCTTTGATGTTGGCCGGGGAAGGGGAATTCGAGACAAGGAGAAAGCTTTGCAAGTGGTGGGTGGAGTCAGAGTGTGCTCAGGCAAGAGTTTGTGGGTGGCTCGATCTTTTCCAGAGATGGGATCGGCTTGGGAGTGGATTGCATGCTACCATCAATCCTGACAAGCTCGGTTGAAGAAGAGCTCGAATTGTGTCAGTGCTGGCTGCTGCTACCTTCCAACAACTGGAGAGATAGATGATGCCCCGGCAACCCCCCACCTCCACAAAGCGATTCACGTAAAATGTTCATGCTTTGAGACGAGAGAAGAGGTCGGTCTCGAGTCCCCCATTCACAGAATTATTGCTCAACAGTGGTTTACACTCCCCACCACCTCCTCTATCCAACACCGAAAACAACCATCTCAGCTCTCGGTTTGAGCCAAATACCTTGTTCTGCGCCAGATCGCTTCCTTTGCTGTCGCGATCTTCCCCATCTCCACATCAATCACTCCCCCCGTTTGCCACCATGCGTTCGACGAGGCCGATGATTCTCTATCTGAATAACACTTTTGGTCGACCATGTTCGATCCACAGGGGGCCCCTCCCACCTTCTGTTTCCTCGCTGAAACCTCGCCTTCGTATCGTCCATTTTGATCGGCATGTGCCGCTACCCTTGTTGAGGCATCATGCATCGCACGCCCCTCATCAAACCACCCTCCATCAGCCACCTTCGGAAATCGACTCAACCCTGGAGAGACTCCTCCCAACCTCCATCAAGGATCTACCTGTCCCTCGAGATATTGCCAACAGAACGGTAGCTAAAATCCTCACACAGCTCAGAAGTGCTCCTGACATCAAGCTGAAGGAGGCCAAGATCCGGCAACAATCCGAGGTTGACGAGATTGTCAAGGGCGACTTTCAATCCAATGGCTTAACCGCGCAGGACCTGCGCAGGCTAGGTACCTCGCTCTTACTTTGCTCGAATGACCCAAGGAGACAGCCGATAGCCTTCAGGCTCTTTGCGATAGCTTACGGTGGCCATCTTATCGGCTTGGACGCCAGCCAAGCCCCTGATAGCGTCAAGTTTGCCGCCGATTCTCAAAGCAAGGGCGACAGTGCGTGGTGTGACGACGACGCAGGATACTCTTGGGCCGGTATGGTCCTCTCCAATGCCGCCCCCCCGCCACCGGATGGGAATGTACGTGGTAGGATCGAAGAGGCCGTCGCTATGTACAAGAGATTGGCAGACAGAGGGAATCCAAGCGGAAAGCTAGGTCTGGGAAGGCTTCTGTGGAAAGAGGTCCAAAAGGGAAGCATGGATAAATCCACAAAGGAGCAAGTGATATCTCGGATCATCGGTCTATGGAAAGAGGCCGGCAGCTCTGGAGTTGGAGATGCATGGTTCGAGCTCGGGAACCTCTACCTGTCGGAGAAGCACGTTCCAAAGGACGAGGATCTAGCTTACGAGCACTTTCAGGAAGGTGCCAAATTGAGCCATCCTCCATCTCATTGCGCTCTTGGTGTCCTTCATTCTCTGAGAGCCAATATTACCAACCAATCTGAGAAACGTGAGCACCTGGAGAAGTCTTTTCACCACTTCCTTCAAGCTGCACAAAAGGGAGACGTGCAAAGCATGTACAATGTGGGGGTCAGCTATCTTTTGCAGGCGCCGCCCGAGCCAAGATTTCCTCCATCTTACGTCAAGCAAAGCTCTGTCAGTCTCAGGGAACGTCATCTCGAAGGGTGGGGTGTGGAGCCGGATGACATTCTAGCACGATCCTGGTTCGAAAAAGCCGCCGCGAGAAGTGGGTAGTTGATTCCGACATTCCACCGCATCACTAAGCGTTGTCAAGCCTTTTTGCTTGCTGACCTTTTTTTTCCCGATCCGTAATTATTCCCTCAATGCTGCGCTTTTCACTTGAACAGATTTTGCCCCGGCCATCATGAACCTCGCCGGAATGCTGGTCGAAGGAAGAGGGAACCCTGAAGCCGTCTTTGTAGAGGGCACTGACGGGGCGACTCCGCAGAAGGATGGCCCCTATGCCGGAATCAACCTTCCCGGTAGACCTTTGACCCGGATCGAATCCTTGAGGCTGAGTATGGCACTCTATGCAAAGATTGTAGCGATGGGAAGCGCTAGCTCCTCGATCCCTGGTGGAAGTAGAGGTGGACTTGCGGCGTTTGGTGTCGATAGAGAAGGCGCAGAGGAAATGGTCAAGGTTGCACGGAGAGAGATGGACCGAATCGAAAAGATGGTCGAGAATGAAGAGAAACTCGCACGAGCGGGTCCGTGATCACTGGCACGTGTACCCCGGTGGAAAAAGGGGTCCACGAATCAGCGTCCATCAACATGTCGTTCAGTATCCGCTTTCGAAGAGCTCTCTTTTCTATTCAAATGCTCTGAGGCAGAACGGTAGAAACTCGCGCGCCTGAAGCATCAGGTGCTTGGGTTTTGGCGGAACGGGGGGTAATCGGGCAGGATCTATGGTTTCAAAGTTGTGTCTAGGGTTGGGGAGGGTTTTACGTCCCTCTTTGCCTGTTGTACCAACCAGTCTGCCTGTTATATGATAAACATTCGAAAGTGCGTATATTTGTGTGTTTCGTTTTGTTTGTTTGTGTTTGTGTTTTTTTTTGTGTGTTCGTTGAGAAATGGGTGACGTTCGGCAGATTGTTAGAAGCGGATGGACAAGGTGAATGAGAAATTTACTGCAAGTCGCTCAGCTGTAGCGGATAGATACTCGCCATCGTCAACACTCACAATGTCGCGGAGTATTACGTCTCGTCTCTCCTCATCCTCTTGACTCATGCCTTCGACATTTTTCATCATGACTGCCCAAGTGATCCCCCAGGTTTTGAATGTCAGCCTCGCACTTTCGAGATTTTCGTTGTCTGGAAGGCGACTCACCATGTTCGTACCCTTCCCAAATCTTGAGCATCTTCTCGGCTTCCGCAGTCCCGACCTTTCGGAAGAATTCTTCGCTTCCCTTCGGGCTTGTGGCCCTATCATTAGAGCCATGGTGTATCGCTAATGGGCACGTTATCTTTGGTGCAAGTGCTTCCAGCTCTTGGATTCCATAAAGGACGGCCAATCCTGTGCTTATCCTCAAAAGCCCTTTGTAGGTCTGAGGATCTCTCATGAATTCTTCCTCTACCCTCGGATCATCAGAAACATTGCCTCTAATGGCCTTCGCAAAAGGAAGGCGTCCTGAAAAGAAGCAGATAGCTTTGGCGATGTACTCGACGACTGGGCCTGGACGAGACTCAGGGCTGATGGAAATCATTGGCGCTGCAACAGCCACGCCCGAGAGGTGTGGCCGGTAAGGCGAGGGCGAATCAGGGGTGGATTCGAGCTCCTGACTGGGGTGGCCATTCGATTCCTCCCTGATCGGAGAGTAGAGTGCAGCATAGTACAGGACGGTGAAGGCTCCCATCGAGTGGCCCTCTGCAAAGAGCTTTCTTTCCCTGTCGGCAAGGCCGGAGGGATCCCTCTCCAAGTCCCATTTCCGCACGTCCATGATCACGGCGTGCATCGCGCTGACGTTGATCCTCATGCTTGGTACGTGGGCGTGCAGGCCAGTCGACCTACCGAACGAAGGGAGATCTATGGCGATGATGCGGAAGCCCCTCTTCATGAAATGATGGGCATGAGGGGCGAGCTTCCCGGCGTAATCATTGAGGCCGTGGACGAGGACAACATCGGAATGGAGCCCCTCCCTGGCCTCGACGTCCTCCATGACCCAGATGTTGTAGCTTACCCATGACCACTGTCGCTTCCCGGCTTGGCCGGTATGGGTGTCGTACAGTGGGACCTTTCTCCGTATGACAGTGACCTCTGGGTTGTCATGGATGATGCGAAGCTCGGCCTTAGAATAAGGAAGCTTTTCTCGGCCATAGGTTGGATCGCCGAACCCCGGCGCCACTAGGTTGAAGTGACAGAGGATGGGCTCGAGAAAGATGTGGTAGAAAGCGAAAAAGAACCCGATCATGACTCCCTGCACTTTGATTTACTTCTGATGAGAGAAGGGAGAAGGGAGGGTTCCAAGGGGGGCTTGCCAAGAGGGGTCGAGAGTGGAGGGGAAAGGGGGAGGAAGAGG
>KZ820383.1:0-12464 GCA_003144235.1 Violaceomyces palustris
ATGAGGATCCACTCCCTCGCTTCCGCGGTTCTAACTTACGATCTTGGATGTGAGGACTCGGCTCCAGGTAGTCCGTTTGTGTTCTCTTTCTTCTCTTCTTTCATTTCTTTCTCATCCTCCCCTTTCGAAAGGCTGAAGCGGAGCCTGACGTCTACTGATCGCACTCCAAGGAGGGATGTGACCAAGCCGGTTACTGCTGGTTTTCAAACCGCGACTGCTGAATGACAAGGACCGGACTCACACCGACAAGACTCCTTCCCTTAGGTTTTCGACGACCCCCTTCGACCCAGGCTTCCTTTTTTTCCTTCCCGTTCTTCTGATCCGTGGTTCTAGGAGGGTTGTGATTGGCAAACCAAGAAGAGAGAGAGAGGAAGAGAGAAAAGACGAGTTCGTGGGATGGTGTGATGTGTTTATGGACGGGGAATCGGTGATTTACCTACAGGAGGGAAACCAACACCCTTCCCCCCTCTCAACCTTCTTTCATGCAAGTACGGTTCTGTCAGGTCAGATACTTGCAACCCTGCATGATGGAGAGCAGAAGAGGGCTGAGTGGGTTTAGGTTTGGGTAAGAGCCGTCCTTCTTTCTCCTTTTTTTATTTTTTTTTTTCTCCGATCGCTTGACTCAACACATATGCAGTGTGGCAAGACGTGTCTGTTGTCCGACTCCCAATTTCAAATCCAGACAGGACAGAAAAAAAAAAAGAAGAGGGGCGGACGACCTTCGCGGCGACTACTTCAATGACGAGGACGACGATGACGAACAAAGAGGAAAAATCGCCGATTCGCTCCAATAGGAAGGAAGAGGAGAAGGAGAAGAAAAGGATGATGAAGGGATGCCAAAGAGCCGAAAGGAGAGTGAGATCAGAAAGAGATGAATGAAGAAGGCAAGCGAGCAAGATTGAGAGGGAGGGAGGAGAGAGAGGGAGAGATAGGGAGGGAGAGGGAGAAGTCGATGGCAGAACTCCGTCATTCATGCTCTGCTCTACCAATCCATGCCTCCCTTCCATCTTGATGGCGAACCAAAGAAATCAGGCAGAGCCCAGCGTTCAGGGTCGAAGCGAGCCATCTAGGGCTGGCCGAACCAACCACACCGAAGGGTTTTTCGGTGGCCCATCCCACCCCCCTCGCTCTTCTCTTCCTCCCGCAACCTTTCCCTCTGATCCTGGACCTTGGTTCCCTTCCTTCCCCTTCATCCTCCGCCTCCTCATCGTCATCATCACCTCATCCCCACCCAGCCTCGCTTCCGCATCCAGTCCACAAGTTGGGATCTCGCTTGGAGCTTCCCCTTCAGTTCAGATTCCAGAGAGTTGGGAATGAAAGACTAGAAACAGGTCGGATTTCAGAGCCCAGCACAACCTCGTCTTTTCTTTCCTTCTCCACCCTTTCGCTAACAGACCACTTCAAGATGATCATCCCTCTGGCCATCGAAAACGGTGGGCGAAGCAGGATCCTCCCTCCTTTCCCCCATTCGTCAGCTTTCCCGGTATTCAGTTGAAGGAACCTTCGGGTGTGAAAGAGGTTCCAAGTTGGGGGATGGTTTCGGGGGGTGGGAAAGGAAATCAGGTGATCTCCTTCACTACGTCGCATAGGCAAGAGAAGGAGGGGAACTAAGGAGGAAGGAAGGATTGTCAAGGACCTCACCAAGACCCTCCTTTTCTTGTCCTCTGTCATATTCAGAGTGTTTCTCCCCCTCCGAACCAATTGCTCGAAGCCGTGAGTGTAACAGAGTGCTGTATGCGCAGAACAGTGCAGTATATACTGTACTTTACTGTACATGTGCGTGCAACACAAACAGACATTCCATGCTAGGAGAGTTCGGGGTAGAAGGAAGGCAAGGTGACGAGCCAATCCGAAACGTCAAAATGGCAAGCGATCCTCCTTTCTTTTCCTTTTCATGGAATTTGTGCAAAAAAGAAGAGAAAAAAAAAAAAAGAAAAACCAACAAAAACAGAAAAAAACCATCTCAATCTAGTCGGAGTGTCGGGGGAATCGGGGAAGCTTTGGAACGTCGTCGTGCAGGAAGAGAGAGGGAGCGAGAGATCCTGCATTTCTGAGTCGATTCGAGCCAAACCCAGGCTCTCTCGCTCCTCTTTCGGAGATCTCTTCTTGCCCAGTGATTCGTTCACGTCCCTTTCTTCCTTTCTCCCGGACCTTTTACCCCCCCCCCCCCCCTTTTTTCCCCTTGTACGGCCAAAATGAAGAAAGGAACAAGGATGGTTTGGCTTTACATTCTATGATTCGCCACCCTCTCCCGCATATTAGGGAAGAGGTTACCGTGTACGGTGATTGCAGGTACACACGTAGGTACTGTCTCGTGAGAGTGTCGGTGTATGCAATGCAACTCGAGTTTTTATTGTTTATTTTGATTTCATGCTCGACGCACGTTGGGCAATCCAACTTTACACGCCATGGTTCAGCACGTACAGAGCATGCAGAGTTGACCTCCGAAGAGATCTGATACAGAGCAACTTGACGGTGGCAACCCTGATCCCGTCATTGGATCGGTGGGCCATCCGGCTTGGCGC
The DNA here is from genome assembly GCA_003144235.1 of Violaceomyces palustris. NCBI lineage: Eukaryota > Fungi > Basidiomycota > Ustilaginomycetes > Violaceomycetales > Violaceomycetaceae > Violaceomyces > Violaceomyces palustris. The sequence continues at coordinate 2,526 of KZ820383.1, forward strand.
ATGTACGGACGTCTCCTATCACGAAAAAGGAACGCACCGGACCGCAAAACCCGAACCCGACTCCAACCCAATAAGAACAAGCAGAAGGGAGTTCGAGGTTCGTACCTTGCAAAAGTGGAAGAGAGGGAGGATAAGGAGAGGGAGGCCGGGGGAAACCTTTATCCCGAACCAAAAGTGAACGAAAAGGTACTCGATCCTCCTCCTTTCGGTTTCTCTTCGCTCTTGCTTCCGCTGGAGGGAGCAGCCACCTTGTCCTGGCTACCGAAGGTGAAAGATGGCGCGGACTTCAAAGCGCTCGTCCCGTTCGAAGCAGAGGAGTTGGAAGGAGACCCAAAGGTGAAGACGGGCTTGCTGGTCGTGTCTTTCAAAGTCGTCGGTGCGCCCGTCGTCGCGCCACCGAAAGTGAAGGCAGGCTTGGCGTCGGTCGAGCTCGCAGATGCACCTGTCGTCACACCTCCGAAAGTGAAGGCAGGTTTGGCGGCCGAAGTCGCATCGTTCGAGCTAGCTGACGGGTTGGTGGCCGACGACGATGGGCTAGCTGAGGCACCACCAAAAGTGAAGGAAAACTTGGAAGGCGAGGCTTTGTCTCCGCCGCCGCCTCCCACCTTGGCGTCCTTCGAAGTCGCATCGGGGGCCTTGGGAGAAGCCGCAGCAAAAGTGAATCCGATGCTGCTCGATGGAGCAGCGGAAGGAGGAGCAGCAGGAGCAGAAGCGGGCTTCCCTTGATCCACTGTGGATTCCCTTGAGAGCGAAGAGGACAAGGCGATGCCGCTGGTCTTGGTGGTCGAAGCTGGTTGACCAAGGGAGAAGCTGGTCATCACGCCGCTTTGCCCTTCGCTCTTCCCTTCAGTCGCACATTTGGTGTTGTCGAACTTGAAGGAGACTGATTTCTTTTCTCCCCCGTCTGCCGAAGCTTTTTCGAGAGCTTTCGGTTCGGCCACGTCGGTGGTCAACCTACCGACCCTAGAGTCTTCGGCACAGCCATTCTTGTCACCAGGCGAGCCTCCGGCGAGGAAATTCGGTCCCTTTGCTCCTGCAGCAGCTTCAGAACACAACGTGGATGAGGTGACCACGTCAGGGAGAGATGGCAATGTGGCAGGTTTGCTGCTGTCTCCTCCAACCACTTTCTTCCCCTTCGCATCCTTCTCCTCCTTGAGCTTTCTCATCAGAGATTCCTCCCTCCTCTTCCTCCTTTCCTCGTCCGAAATGGGTGATGATACAGCCCTTGGACTCCCAGGGAAGATCCCAGAGCTTGGTGAAGGCTTTCCGAAGAGATTTTTCAAAGAAGACGAGCTCGACAGTGCTATCCTGCCTCCCCTATTCGCCCTGGCAACGTCAGGGGTACCAGACCTTAGAGGGGTCGTCGAGATTCTCATGGGCGAAGGGCTCTTGGATGAAGCCAGAGACTCGTCCATCTTAGCACCAAGCGGTCTATCCGATAGGAGGGAGTTGCTCCCCCCAGCGAATGATTTCTCCGAGTCCATGGCCAACCTGCTCGCGAGCAGTGGCGACCAGCCCCCCAAAGCGTTGCTGTAGAGCAGATCATTGCTCTTCAACTTCCTCGGAGTAGCTGTCTCCCTTCCCTGGGAAGCCTTTGCGGCTGCCTCTTCCCTGGCTCTCTGTTTGGCCTCTGCCTCTTTCATCCTTTCGGCCTCTTGATATCCGAGTAGCTTTTTCTTCTTGTAATCTTCGTACTCGAGCTCGCTCAGGTACTTTTCCACGTACACTTGAACCTTTTGCTTGGCGTCCGGATGTTGAGAGTCCTTCGGCTGGATAGATTGGGGCGGGCGGATCGTCGGTGAAACGAGAAGATTTACTCCGTTTAAGTACAAACGAGTGAGCAGCAAAGGGAGCGAGATTGGTGGACAAAACTTACCATATTGTATTTGGGCCTCATCTCCACAATGATTGTAGCCCTTCTCCTGACGCCGTCCTCTCCCATTTTCCATTTCAAGCCATTGAGGTCTTCCCATTCCTCTCCAGGCTCCCTATCATCGGACGTGTCTGCTTTCCTCTTGTTGCCAGAGGTCGACGTTGTCCTTTCCTCCAATGGCAGCTTCTTCACCTTGGTGTCCTCATCATCCTCCAGGTCAGAAGAAGTTGGCATGGCTTCATCTTCGTCCAAGAGGACAAGGTCATGCTGGGTATCCTGGAGCGGATCATGACGGGACTTTCCTCTTTTGGAATTTCCCTTTACGGACGAGTCTCGCACTGGACCATCTCCAACTTCGAGTTCTTCATCATCGTGATCCTGAAACCCTCTCTTGACACCCCTTTCGCCTGTTACCAGCTTTGACAAGGTCACATCGACGTCCATGCCATCGTCTTCCAAGCCTTCATCTCCGCTGTACCCTCCCATAGACTCATCCTCTTCCAGGAAGTCCTCGCCGTGCTCCTCGTCCATGAGCCTTTCGCCCGCGGGGTCAGGCTTGAGCTTGTGTCTCCTCTTGAAACTTCTATTCCCAGCAACAGAATCGTCGTATCCTTCACGAGCCTCCAAGGGATCCCTTTTGACTCCCCTCAAGTTGCTGGTTCCCCATGCGATGGTGTCAGATGGGTGCGCGACGTGCGGATCGTGATCGAGTTCCCTCTTCCTGGTCTTTCTCTGACCGCCGCCTGCTTCACTTCCTAGTTCGCTCTGGAACCTTTTACGGCCCTTGCCGCTGGTCTTTGCGTCCAAGACAGCTCTTGCTTGCGCCCCAAGTCTTTCGGTCGTGAGGGCTCGAGTCTCGATCATCTCAGAGGTGTCAAGGGCCTCTTTGCCACTTTCCAGCAGCAACCCAGCCCCTTTTCCGCGACCTTCTACCTGGACCATTCCCGGTCGAGAAGGATGGCTAAAAAGATCCTCGTAGACATGCCCATCCTGCCGTACAGCTTGAGTATTTGGGTCGCTGTCGTCGCTGGACCTGCCTTGCCCAGCGATACGTTTCTCTTCGAGGTTGGCCTCTCTCCTTTCCCTCCTCAAAATGGCGTCCCTCTTCGCCACTTGAAAGTCCCTGTGATCATGGTCGGGTATACCAAACTTTCTCCTCTGATCCAACCTAAAGGTCCTCCTCCTGCTGACCTGTTGAAGGTGGAGGTAGAGCTTCCATAACGAGTAGGAGGCCACCACGAGGACGAGAATGTAAAGGTTCTTGAGGCTCATGGGATTCATGCTGGGCTCTTTCCCCCCTTTGCTTCTTCGCCCTCCCTTTACTCTTTTGCCCTACTTTTCCTCGCCTTACTTTCTTTCCCGAATCAAGGCTGCGAACCCTGATAGCCAAGTCTGACTCACGCCACCCCCTCTTCGATCCCGTTCTTTATTTCTTGCAGGCTGGTGGTTGAGATTTGGTGGGGGGGAGGAGAGTAGGTTGGCGGAACCTCGACGTCTATGATCGGGTTGTTACAAGAGGAAGGTGCTTGAAGACGTCCGCGTGTATATTTTTAAAGCGTTGCGGGAAGACCGAGGTGGATCAGTAGTGAATGTTAGTCATCGCCAGGCTGAGGAATGAGAATTGGATCGGATCTGAATGGAACAAGGACAGACACTGAGAGAGGGTCGAGGTAGAAGAAAAGAGCTTGGAAATGGAACAAGAAAACAAGAGGAAAGGGGGGGGGGAAAGGAAGAGAAGTCTGTGCAAGCTGCGGTCTAGACAAGCGCATCAACGTAATCTGGTTTTAAGTTTGAGGGTCCATCCAAAATAGGGAGGGCTGAAAGGTGAGGTTAGGGTCACCTCTGCTCGGGCCACCATCCCCTTAATTTAGAAAAGAACCACTCTCCCCAGTCCCCACTCGGCGCTCAACTGCATTTCGTGCACTCACTCGCCTGGGATCTGGGCTAATGCTTCGAGTCCTGAACGCGCGAGCCAGTAAGTAGTCTTATTAGAGACCCAGGGGCAGTGTGAAACGACAAGCATAGGCCGAGCTTGGGCTCCTTTCACGTCTGACTTGTGAATCTGGCCCACTACAACTAACTCGACCACAGCACTCACATCAACCATCGGACCAGTCACAGTGGTGGAGCGACTCGGAATCAAGAGAAGCAAACGTAGTCTCAATTGTAGGCCTCTAGTCCACCAGGCTCACCGCCATCCGTCATAGACCTAGCAAAGACGAGGATACCCCGACAACGATAGACAGCCCACAAACAGAAAACCCACCACCTCATCCAACCTGTCACTTGAGCCAGTAAAGGACAGTCTCCCCAACTCAACTTGCTCAACCACCTTCCTCCTGCCACAGATACCAAGCGATTCGCGCCACATTCACCATCTTCCTGATCGGATCCACTGCTTGGCATCGAACAAAGGTTGCAAAGTGCGAACCATCTGACTTTGGTTCTGAACATAGAACCCTTCAAAGAACCACGCAACCCCCTTCGCATCAGTCTATCGATCTGTCACTAAGAGCTGGCGCGCCCCAGTCCTCTGCCTCGAATGTCCGTCACTACGTACCTGGGAATCCGCGACTAGCCATACATCCGATCCCTGAACCAAGCCACCCTCGACCGTCCTTGGGTAGTCATAGTGGAACCGACCACTGGGGCTGATCCCTTCCCTCCTCAAACCCCCAAACCTGGACCCCACCCTTCCCTTGAGGAAAGCTCTTCAACAGACAGCCAAGGAGCGATCGTAGCAGTTGACTGTTCCTCCCAAATCCGATCCGTTTCACACCTTCTTCTCCTCCATCTCAAGGGCCACAGTTGACCATCGATAAGCCATCCTCCCGCCAGGGCGAGGTTTTGGTCTCATCTCTTGGAATGTCGGAACCACTCCAGGCAAAGCCCTCAAAGGGTCACAAGTTAGGTCCCGACCTCTCCCTCTCCCTCTCCCTCTCTCCAACCAATGCCAGCGACCTAAAAGGTAAGCTTGAGTCCTGGTCACTTCCCTCCTCCCAATTTCTGCTGCTGGCTGCTGCCTGCTGGTGCTGCTCCTCCTCTCGCATCACTCCATCTCTCGCATCTTCGTCTGGTTCCCCATCCTTTGAGCGATGTTCCTCGATCATCTCTTTATCTTTTGCTCGTTCAACCCCTTGGCTAACCGCCCAAGTTGTCTTTATCTTTTCTCCCTGCCTCCATCTCTCTGCTCCCTCTCCTACCTCCCTCTCCCCTCCCTGTCTCCCTGCCTCCTTGAAGCCGAGAATGGTGCTGGGGGAAGCGGCTACTTGGCAACCTCCATCCGCTCGACAGCCAGCTCGGCAAAGTCAAACGGTAGCCTGCTCGAGCTCTACGCCAGATCGCCAAATTCTGCCAGCCTGTCTCACTCTTACACCAATGGCATCCAAGACACTCAGCCATCAGCCTCCGCCTTCTCTTCTTCTTCATCATCATCCTTCCTCGATTCTTCCACCTTTCCAACTCCTAGGCCAATCGTGACCCCATCTTTAACCAACCCTCCCGCACTTCCACCTCGCCCTACGGCCTCTGCGCTATCCGACCCTCATCAACATCTCCCCGACCAATCCTCGTCCGCCACTTCGACGGGACCTCCTTTCTCGGGTGCAGGCTACCTGGAGAGTATCCCGCCGAGCGTTAGCGACGCTTCCTCCAACTGGACCACAGCCTCCGCCACACCTGTTTACCCTGAAGGTTCGCCCTCAGGTGCTCACAGCAAGCGAGCCTCGGTAGCAGGATTTGACCCTGAAGTCATCAAAAGCATACGTCTAGGCCCGAGCATGATTCCTGCCGCCTCCAGGGATTGGGTTCGGTTTGACCACGGTGAAGAAGGGTCAGAAAAGGTTCCATCCGCCACAAGCGAGAGTGATGGTTCCCAATACGATGATGAGGACGAGCAGGAGCAACAGCAGGATCGAAAGGACGTGAAAGAAGAGGACGAGGGTAAGAATGCGAATGCGAATGAGCCTGGGTATGGGTTTGAGAATGATGAAACGATTCATGACGTCTTTGATAGAAATGTCGGGAACGAGAGAGAAGAGGACGTTTCCACAGCTACCATCGGCCAGTTCTCCCACCAGAGAGCTAGAATACCCGAAAGAGGCGAATCGTCCCTTGATCTTCATCCGCCGAAGACTGGTGATTCCGTGAACCTGGCCGCGGCGGCGGCGGCGGCGACATCAGCGGCGGATGATGCCGAAAGCATCTATGTGAATGCGGCAGATTCACCTGCCGTTCCTCAAAGAACAAGCAGCTTTGGGCAGGATCCCATCTCGGCCTTCGCCGGGCCTCGCTCACGGCTGAGGACATCTTCGGGTGAATCCGCGAGGTCACCAGAGAATCAAGACCCGCTTTCCAGAGTCACCAAGAGGAGACCTTCGCTCATCCTGCTGAGCAGCAAGATCCCTTCGAGGACCTCAAGCTCGGAGGGAAGCCAGAGGGAAGATGCCGCAGAGCCCGGACACACCCGATCGCCGAGCGAGAGGAGCCCAATGGCTTTCGACAGGCGGATGGAATCTCCCACCATGTCTTCGGCCGGCCTGGGAATCTTCTCTTCCGCTCTGACCTCTCCCATTCAACAAAGAGATTCTGAGACTGTAGTGGACACCTCCTTAAGCCGGGATGCTAGCAACGGCCCTCGCAGTGCTAGCCATAGCAGGAGAGCTAGTTATGGCTCGCCACGATCGCCAGCCAAGCCCGCGTCTGCCAATCCTCCCGCTTCACTCCTCCCTACCATGAGCTCTTCGCCAAGATCACCTCTCACCAAGAGCGATTTGGATATTGGCTCCCTCCTCCCGGCCGGATCATCGGCAAAGGAGAGCGGCAAACCTCCTTCCGCCTCGGGTACCCCGAAGACAAAGACGAGGCCCGCGACGATGGAGGTACCTCCAGATGAGCAGGCAAGGCTGGAGGCCGAGCTTCTGAAGGAGGCGGATCCATCGAGGCCCAGGACGCTCAAGGAAGCAAGGGCGCTGGCAAAGCTGCGAAAGCAGAAATCAGTTATCTCAGAGCTTCAATCTTCGCCTGACCCTGGCGAGGGCTTGCTTGGTCCCGTGACGGCACCGGAACGGGATGCAGGCAAGGTTGGCTTTGCGGCCGCCGTTGGGTCCGAAGGCATCGTGCGGAGAAGCATTGACTCCTTTGAGCGGCCGGAGAGGAATCCGCGCAGGAGATCTGCCCGGGATTCGACGGACCTGCCTAGACTTTCAACCTCGGGAGAGCCAAAGCAGCCTTCCAAGTCGGCAGCACCCGGATCGGACCATTACTCCTCGGCCCCATCAGACTATTCGAACAATTCCGAGGTGGAAGCCTTCCTGGACGGTGCTGAAACTAATAACCAGCTCGAGATTGATGGGGCAGGAGGGGGGCTAACACCAGGCCTTCGGACGCGTTCAAGAGGGAGTGACAACGAGGAGACATACAGTGCTGAGCCAATGACCCGGGCTGGCAGTGCCCTTAGCAACGCGGGGATAGATGAGCTTACTGCAGCCGTCTCCATGGCCATGGAGGATCTGAGTTTCGGCGACTATCCCGACTCAGTAGATGCTTCGCTTGACCAGATCACGCCTTTGGCGAGGGGAAGGTCGACCGATGTCGGGCCGTTGCCGACCACCTCCGGACCGCTTGCCGCATTGTCAAAGGGCAAGGAGCTAAAAACGTCCAGGCACGATGACCCGGTGCGTTATACCGGTAAGGGTGACGGGATAGACCGGAGCAGAGATAGCGAGCTCGCAAGTTCCTCCTCCCCCTCATCGCTTTCGACCCCTACAGCGCCTTCTCTACCTTCGCGGACGTCTTCTGTCAGAAAGTTCCAGCAGCCTCTTCAGACGCACACGCTCCTTCAGCAACAGCAAATGGCGCCTTCGCCAAAGGGACTGTCGAACCCGTCTCCCAAGGCGGCTCACCCATTATCCCCAATGCTGGAAACCCCCAAGCCTCAAAGCCAGCCTCAGTTCAGCACCCCATCCACCGCGAGCTCACAGTCTCAGGTGGTTCATGGTCGTTCAGGCTATATGACGGCGCAGACCCCGAGAAGCCCCCGGAGCGCGAAAAGGCTTGAGGTCTACGGAAGGACGATTCCTATGCCCAGGGCTTTTGTCAGCTCGACCATCACTGTGGACAAGAAGAAAGCTGCTCCCTGGGAAAGGGCTAGGAGCTATGCCGTGTACACGAATGAACTGTTGGCGACTGAAACCGGTCTAAGCATATGGACAGAGTGCCATCAGAGGCCAGCGATGAGAAGACGTGAGTAAGGGTGATCTCGCTCGTGACTTATCCCGCGCTCTTGATTCCCCACTCTGACAAACCTCCTCATTTTTCTCTCCCCCGCTTTGTGCGGTACCTTTCTGCTCGCCAACCCGGGCATCCCTCTCAGAAAAGTCGCGGAACGTGCTTGACCCTTTCAACCAGGATTTTGACTCGGGGAGGGGAAGAGGGCAAGGCGGCCACGCTAGGGATGAGCCATCGTACGCCTCATCGATCCGATCGGAAGCGACCTTCCCTATGAGAGGGGACGGAGGCAAGGCCAAGGAGATCACGACTCACACCTTGCCGTCCATGCCTGAATCTCCTCCCAACAAGATCCCAACCAACATCCCCTACCCGACTCTGATCGGTCAGTCCAATTCATCAAGCAACTCGCTTCTTTCTAGCAGCTCAAACGGCAGAACGAGGACGCTCTCCAATGGACTTGAGGAGACTGACTTCGAGAACTCGGATCAGAACCTTGGAGCCTACGGGCACTCGCTATCGCACACGATCGGCAAAGCGAGCGGGATAGCTCCACAAGTCTCCAACGCCGGCCGGTCAGCAGGCGCCTTCTTCAGCAGCCTGGGGAGGAAAGGTTCCAAGAGGACGCCCGGCTCCGGGAGTTTGGGATCCATCTCTACAACCAGCGGGTCTACCGACTACAGGTCGGAAAGGGGTAACGGCCTGAGCTCTATCACAGGCTCTGTCGCCGGCCCGAGGGCTCCGAGAGCCAAGGGAAAGATGATCTCCAAACCTCTCTTGCAGCAATTCCACGGATACGCTTCGTCCGAGAGGTCCAGCATCGACGGGGGTGGCGGAGGGGATTATCAGGTGGACGCCAACCATCTCTCACCGTCCTTGCACGCAAACGAAGCGCAGAACAGGTCGCCTTCCCGGCTCGCTACGGTCGATGAGGGCCCATCTGGAGCACGAAACCTTGATTCCGCAACTCAGGTTGGGGCTGGGAGCGGTAGAGGCTTCGGGCCCTCAGGACCCAGGGCCCCAGGTGGAGGCAGCAGCCAGGGTGGTGCTTTGGGCTCGGCTGGGAGCGGAAGCCAGGCAAGCCTATCGAGCCTGGCTAGGCAACCAGGCGGCCCAACCAATTACTCTTCGCACAAAAACTCTTCGTCCATCTCCTCGACTTCGACTCAAGGGGGCTTTGGGGGAGGTTTCTTGAGCAGGGGCGCTGTCTCTCCGGCGACGGTACAGAGCTCTCGCTCGACAGGGTCCAGCAACTCTGTGCCATCGACCGTCGGCCTTGGTCTGGAGGAGGAACTGGCTGCTAGCGACCATAGGGAGGTTGGCAGCAAGAAGGGTGGTCGGGAGAACAACGTTGGCTTCTCGGTCAAGTCCTCCTTCTCCTACGGCAGCGTGAGGGAAAAACTGAGAGGGGGATCCGCCAACTCGGGCGGGGGCGGCGGTGGCGGCGCTTCCACATCCTCGAACTCATCCATCGACAGAAGGGACGAGGCCTTCGAGGAGGCTCTGAGCAAGATCTCTGACATCCTACCGGATGCTGACGAGGCAACCCTAGCCTACTACCTGAGGAAGGCGAACGGGAACGACCTGGTGGCCATTGGTGACTACTTGCAAGATCAGAGTGAGGGCAAGCTACCGTCCGTCACCAACGCCAACAAGTATCCTAGGTTCTGACTCCTCCTCAACCCCCACTTTGGACAACTTTTCATCATCTGGGAGGGCGGGGATCGCTTGCCTTGTCGCATTTCTTGTTCGCCCCTTGTCAAGATGTTACATCCCCCCCCCCCCCCCCCCCCCCCCCCCCCCCAGAACCATAGATAGATTGAAATCGAACGTGTTTT
>KZ820384.1:0-12455 GCA_003144235.1 Violaceomyces palustris
GGGTGACGAAGGGTTGTCGTTGCAGAACAAAGCACGAGGCTTGAGTTGGATGTGGGACTTGGGATCGGCAGTTGAATAGGAAGGCTCCTTCTCAACGGCAAGGGAATAAGGAAGAGGGAGGGGCAGGGAGAGGGAGGGGCACAGAGGGGGGGGGGGGAGGGCAGAGAGAGGGGGCAGAGAGAGGGGCAGAGTGAGCGACAGAGGAAAGATGAGGTGGTCACGGGCCATGTTGAGGCTGAAAGACGGTTCGATCACTCGCGAGCTTTCTTGTTTTAAGATACGATTGGATCCTTTAAACAATTAATCCCTTCTTGGGATTAGGCTTCGATCAATCACAAGTGAGGGCGAGCTTGTTCGAAGCTAAGCGGTAAAATGGCCCCTTGCTCTTACTTTAACCTGGCTGGAGGCTAGTGGCTAGTGATGTCGTGAGATACGCTGCAACGGGACGAATCCAATCGACCCCCCTCAGCTTCCCCTCCCCTTCTTCCCTTGCACCGATGAAAAGCTACTCATACCACTCTTGACTCTGACAATGTGAACACCGTGTGTACCTGTGCATCTGGCTCGGTTGCCCTTGAGAATCAGCGCTTGTCGCAGTTGCGGTCAGCTCGTCCAGGTTCAGAGGAAGTTGGACTGGCTAGAACTGGAATCCTAATCCGGATTCGACATAGGCCCCCAGGCGATCGGAATAAGGCAGCTGTGTTGGGTTGCCCCCTTTCCCCTCTTCACCGAGACTCTCTCTCTCCTCGACACTCGCACTCACACACTGATCTCACTCCGACGTAAATATCAACCGACTGTAAAAAACCTGTGACTACCACTGACTAAGAACGAAGGATTCCGCTGCTCGACAGAATACGTATTCTGAATTCAAAATGATTTAACTGCTGCGCGCTTGTTGTTATAAAACAAAAGCAGCGTGTCTAACCCTCGTCTCTTTGAATATCCTAGTGTATTTGGATCACCACTATCGTTGCTCTTTTTCGTTTGGCGAAGAGCGCTCGCGCGCGAGTCGCACATAAACAGAGTCACTTGAATGTCACCAGACTCGGTGGTCCGACATTCGTAGTACGTAGCTAGTCAGTAGTTGGCTAGTGACATCCGGACCCTTGGGAATCTCCAACGCGGGAGGCAGTGAGGCAGTGAGGCGGTGAAGAAGTGTGGTTGCAAGCAAGGGAAGGAGGGGGGGAAAGGGGGGATTCAGAGAGAGACCGCGACGGGAGAGAGAGAGACACACACGCACAGAAGGTGAGAGAGAGGGAAGGGGAGAGAGAGAGAGAGAGAGAGAGAGGGAGAGAGAGAGCGAGAGAGAGGAGGGAAAGCAAGAAAGAAAAAATGAAGAAAAATGAAATACGAAGGGGAAGAAGCTCTGCAGTGCCATCACTCGTGATCCACCAGCACCACTCCTCCATCCCCAGCAATCACTTTGGTCACGCTTCCTTCCTCCCTTCCATTCGGATTTGCGATTCACTTATCAACACCCATCTTCTTTCTCCTCCTTCCCTCCGGATTCGTTTCACACTCGAGTAAACCCAAGGAGGACATTCATATCAACCAAAATCAAACAAAGGGAAACCGATTTCTTCGTTCATTTTCTCTTCCCTCGCTTTTCTTCCTCTCCCTCTCCCTCTCTCTTCTTCCCTTCTTCCTCCAAGCTAACGCTTACTTTTCAAGCACGTTCATGTCCTCTACGCCGTGAGTAGCTGCACCAAGACCAAGAATGGCACCGGTCGGCCTCCATTCCACCTGCCAAGCGTTCCACTTTCGCTCAACCTTTCACTCTTGCTACCTCCCTTCATCGACTCGTCTCATCACCACCTTGCCTCCCCACAGAACAGGCACTGCGCCTACAGGTAACACAAAACCTTCTTTGACAGGGGCCAGGTGGGTTTCACAGTCAGCTCCTCGACCCAAGACCTCGATCAAGAGCGCAAGGCGTGCTTGGAAGATCTACAAAAGCTGTTCGAAAGGAGGGGAAGGAAGTTTTCATCTCGAAGCAGGCCTCTTGCTCACTGTCGCCAACTTTGATTCTCTCCTCACTCCGTCTTGTTGCTCCCCTTTCCTTTCTGTGCCCAAAATGATAGAATCAAACAGAGAAAGGTGAGAGTGATCCCATGCGCAGATCCGACCTGGGGTCTTTTGTTTTTTCAGCCCTGCCTGCCGACATCTGACCCTTGAGTATTCTTTCGTATCACACTCTCGCTCTTTCCTAGGGAGTTGCCAAGTCTCAAGCCAAATTCGAACCTGAGGGTAAGTGCAGCCTCTTTCTCTCTCCCCTCTCTTTCCCCATCCCTCTTCTTCTTGCAATCTAACCTAAACATGTGACACCATCTTACCCGCTTTCGTCCATCTCAGTCTTCCGCGACGAACTCTACAAGCACCTTGAATCTGTTCCATCGGGCGACTGGGAAGGCTATGCTGCAAGCTTAGACAAGGCCGGCAACACTCTCGAGTATCGCAAGTACGGAGACCAGCTCTTCGAGCTCCTCATCTTGGGAGGTCTTCTTGCCCCAGGCGGTACATTCAACGAAGATGGTGAGGCTCCAAGCCCATTCTGCGTCTTTGGCGCAAAGAGCGACAAGCTCGAGGACGTCAAGCCTTACATTGACGTGATCGAGAAGATGATCAGACGTGAGTAACTCCCAACGACTTGGGTAGAAGACGTGATGTGGGAAATGGGGAACCCAAGCCTGGTTCTGTCCCCCTTCAAACTTGACTGATGATTCCCACCCGCCACGGTCGCTCTACCGGGACCGATTCGCCGACTCTTTTTTTGCAGGCTACAAGTTCCTGCAGAAGCCACTCGAGGAATCGACCCTTCAAGGAATCCTCCAGTACATTAACCGCTACGAGGTTGAGCAGAGGAACAAGCTTGCGATCGCCGTCGCCCTGATGATTCAGGCCGGCCTCGCCACCGCGGGTGTCTTGTCCTCCTTGCAGAAAGACCACTTGGCCAAGGACGACCTCGCCATCAACTTTGTCACCCTTGTCTTCCGCACTTACCTCGTCGGTCAGACCATCGACCACCTGGGAAGCAACTTGCGCAAGGGTGGTGTCAAGGAATGGCAGCTCTTCTTCCCTCAGACCAAGAGGTCCCAACCAGACCTGATCACCTCTTACTTCAAGTCTCCCGAAGTCAACCTGCCCCAGGTTGCCGACTACTGGGTCAGGCGTCAGCAGAAGGAGGTCAAGGACCGCACCATCGCCAGGCTCGGCGAGCTGGTTCAGGAGGAAGCCTCCGTCTCGGAGACTATCGACTACCTCAAGGCCCAGATGAAGGAGGCGAGCATGCAGCCAGAGGATTTCGTCTCGCTCGTCTGGGAGGGACTGATGAAGGCTGTCGACTGGGGATCCAGGTCGGACCAGATCGAGGGGCTGGCTCTGAAGGAGGTCAACAAGAACGCGCCTATCCTCGAGCCCTTCTGTCCGAACGCGCGCGCCGAGATCAGCTTGATCAACACGATCCAGCTCTTCTGCTACACGGACACTAGGGTGCTCAAGATCTTCCCCAACGTCCTCAAGGTGCTCTACAACCGCGACGTCATTTCCGACCAGGCCATCCTATACTGGGCCCAGAAGGGAGCCAAGCCTCAGGGAAAGCAGCACTTCCTCAAGGCCACCGAGCCTCTGATCAACTTCCTCAAGGAAGCGGATGATGAGGACGAGTCCGATGAGGAATAGAGGAGAGGCATCACCAAAGTGGTTGAAGAGAGGGCTCCAGCAATGCCGAGATGGTACATCGGGAGAGAGAGAGGGAGATGTGGAGGAAAAGTGAAGAATGAAGGGGATGATCGAACAGGAAATGAGCGTACCTCTCTGCCTTGCCCCACCTGCGCCTCCCGGGCGGGTTCACCCAGAATGCGATGGGACCCTGCAAACAGATGCGGACGATAATGCCAATTTGAAGGATTTTCATCTTTCCTTTTTTTTTTCTCCTTTTTGTTCAGCTTCGTTCAAAAAAGAAAGAGTCCTCTTTTTCTTTTTTTTTGTTTCTTCCTTTTTGGCCTTTCACTAACGCTCGATGAAGATTGGAGGTTTATAGATGGGTGCGGATAAGCGAGCCACTAGTTGGCGAGTAATCCAGCTTCGGTGTCGGAGCGTGGATGGCTGTGTTTCTACCAGGTGTCGCTCCACCCCGTGTAAGGGCAGATATACTCGCCCCGCGATTCCTTTCCATGCTCACGCATGTGGCTTCGGGATCGAATTCGGAGATGGAGAAGCGGGAGAACGAAGGGGGAGAGAAGTCCACGCTGAGCGTGCCAGCGAGTCGAACGAGAAAGCAAGATTCGATGATGAGTGTTCGTCCCACCAAATGAAGCTGACGACATCTACAGTGAGAAAGAGAGGGTGAGGGACACAAAGGGGTAGGAGTTCTGTGACATTGTCACAGTCACGAGGATGCGTTCTTGGTGGTGAGTCTGGGTTGGTTGGGCGTAAGAGACAAGTCGACTTGCCAGCGACCCACGCACGCGCCAACAGGAATGCAATCTAGTTTTTTTAGGTCCTTCTTGACACGATTCACCCTGGTCTAAAGAAACCGCCCTTCCTCGCTTCCACCTCATCTCGTTCCCCTTTCTCCCTCCCCTCCTTCCCATCCCTCCTTGAAGAAAACCCATCCTCCTTGACAGCATCCACAACCGAACCTTGAACCCTCGAAAAAGGGAAAGAAGGAAAGGGTGGAAAAAAAAGAAAGCCCCAAGGCATTCCAATCTCTTTCTTCTTCTCTCAAACCCTTCTCCCAGACGAGGAAATCCTTAGACCCGAACGAACCGGTCTTCGGTAGAAAGTGAGGAGGACGTAGAGACGGAGAGACCCCGCGCACGCCAGGAAGATTGATCGGTCCTCAAGAAACGCAAACCCCCAAAAGAAGACACCATGCATAGGTGAGTTCAAACCTTCCTCCAAACCCTTCACCACCCAAACTGGGTGGAATCCCTCCCAGTTTCGGCAGGTGTCGGAAAGCTAGGGTTGCCAGGCATCGCTGAGAGGTAGATCGATCCCTATCCTCCTTCCTCTCCCCCCCATCAACTCGGATCTCGTCCAACCCACCCTCAGCACGGTCCAGAGGTTCAACGCCGTGACGGCATTGGCCACCTCGGTCATCCTCTGCCTTTTGGCCATGGTCGGTTTCACCAGCTTTCCGATCCACAAGCCCAACGCAAACGTGCTCGTCAATGATATCAAAGTGTGAGTTCCTCCCCCTCCCTCCCCCTCCTCTCCCTATTTCCTCACCGAGGGTTTGAGAGGAAAGGCTTCAAAGTCGGAACCTAACAAGCGAATCTCCTCATCTCCCCCTCCGTCTCGTCTTGGCCCCACCAGGATATCTGGAAGAGCGCAATGGCACATGGACAGGAGGACTCAGGATTTCCTAGAGACGAGGTTCGACGTTGACGTCGACCTGAGCAGCCTCTTCAACTGGAACACGAAACAGGTCTTCGTCTACCTCTCGGCGGAGTACGATTCCAAGGATCATGTGAGTTCCCTCATCGAAAAACCAAGGAGCGACTGGGGTTTTGTTTTGTTTTTGTTTTTGCTTTCTTTTTTTTTTTTTTCAAAATCTGAGTCCTGTTCGACCCAAAATTCCCTTCTCTACGGTTTCGCGCCCACCTCCCCCGAATAAAAGGAGTTGAACCAGGCCGTGATCTGGGACAGGATCGTGAGGAGGAAAGAGGACGCTCACGTGGTGATCAAGGATCAGACCCACAAGTACGGTCTTCGATCCGTCAACAAGAGTTTCGAGTGAGTCAAGGTGAAACGACTCCCAAAGGGGGATGGACGGCGTGAAACGAAACGAAGCCTGACGCATGTTTCTCGGGCTTCAAACGCCCCCCCCCCCCCCCCCCTCCCACCCCTGGCTCTCTTTCAGCGACGTCAACAACGTGACCTTGACGTTGAAGTGGAACGTGATGCCCAAGGTGGGGTGGTTGACGTTCGGCGACGAGAGAGGTTCAGGCTCCATCAGGGTGCCTTCCAAGCAGCTCGGATCCGACGGAGCGGCTGTCAAACCTCAGAGGTTGTACTATTGAGTTCGAGGAGAGCGGGAGGTCAAAAAAAGCAGTTCTACAAGCACATTCCCCTTCTCCTTCCGTTTTTATTTCCCCACTCTCTGACTTTCGGTAACCAAGGTGCGAAGGGATCTCGATCGATCATGTACTGTACTGTACTGTATGTACAAGCTGAAGAAATAGGAGAGTGAGAAGAAGGGAAGAAAAAGAGGAGGGGGTGTGGGAGGGGGAACGGGGAATGGAAACCCCCCCCCAACCCCCCCACGTTACTTCTACACCCTAACAGCGCGGCCTCACTTTCAGGCGAACGAGGAGAAGAACGAGCTCTTCCTCTTCCTCATCCTGGACGTCCCTCCTCCGGCCCTCTTGGAGTCCGGTAGGCTCAAGGGGGGGGGAGGTGGTCTTTTGGATCTCCTCTTGTCACTTTCGGAATCCGAGTCGTCATCGTCTTCGTCGGACGAGGAGCTGGAACTGCTCTCCTCTTCCGTCTCCTCCTCCCCTTGCGCAGCCGAGAGGATCGAGTTGGATCGTCCCCTCTCGGATCGATCCGAGTTTTCCAGGTCCGGGGTCCCGCTGTTGGCTCTCCTCCCAAAGGGTCCGACGACGACGCCGACGCCCATGGGCGAACCGGGTTGCGAGAGAGACCTCCGGAGGTTGGAGGGCCGTAGTTCGGACAGCTTGGCGAACGGACTCGAGCCTCCGACCTTGCCTACGCTGCCCAGGCTCGCCCTCGACATCCTCACCGCCGTGGAAGCTACCGGTTGACTTCGGGAGGAGGCAGCGAAAGGGTTCAGGTTGGCTGCCGTTCCCAGCCTGCTGAGGATCGAGACTTTGGCCGACGCTTTCTTGGACGGCGTGTCGTTCGGTGTCCTGATCACCTTCTCGTTTTCCCTTTCGGCATCTTCTTCGTCTTCTTCCTCCTCCTCCTCCTCCTCCTCCTCCTCCTCCTCCTCCTCCTCCGAATCTCTCCCCGACCCACCGCCCTCTTCATCCGAACTGGACGAGGCCGAGTTGGACCCGGAGCGACCCTCAAGCTTTGTCCCTTCCTCCTCTTCCTCCCCCTCTTGCTCCTCGTTGGCATCATGCATTTCCTCGTCCTCCCCTTGGATCTCGTCATCCACCTCTTCCAGCCGCTCACCGTCATCCTGTACGATCTCCTCCTCCTCTTCCTCCTCCTCCCCAGCCGACTGCTCGCCAGAAATGGACCTGTCATCTTCAATCTCGTCAAACCCGTCGTCGGAATCCTCCGAGGTCTCCGAGTCCGAGCCCACCCTTTGAACCGACCCCCTCCCTCCCCTACCTTCGGTTCGGTCCGACTTGGATTGTTCCTGGTTGGGAGGCGGAAGTTCGACGGTTTCGCTTCCCCCTTGGTCGTTCCCCTCCAGGTCGGCCTTCTTCAACCTTGTGCTCCGCTCTGCCAGCTGCGAGGCTGCCGACGGAGCTTCGTCGTCTGCCACCTGGTCGTCGTTGGCGATCGCTTCCGAAGCAGGTAGGGAGATCTCCTTCAGACCTTCCTCCCCTTGGCTTTGGCTTACGGCCCGTAGCATTGGGCTGGTGGCCAGTTCGGCCTCGGATCCGATCGAAGGCGAACGCATGCCTGGCAGCACGCCCACTTTGGCGGCAGTTGTCGCCATCTCCTCCTCCTCCTCCTCCTCTTTCTCCTCTTCTACCCCCTCTTCCTTCCCACCCTTCTCCTCTTCTAACTCCACCCCCTTCGGACCCGCTCTGGTCCTGGCCCTGAGAACCCTCCCACCACCATCGCCCTGACTCGCAGTGATCATGGCGGACCGAGGCTTGAGAGGAATTTCCTCCCCCTCTTCCTCATTCTCCGAAGCGATGGGGGATACAACCGGCCTGGCTCTGGTGCTGGGTCTGCTAGCCTTCGACTGCCTCTTCTTGATCGAAGAGTTCTCTTCCGCCGCCGCTGCTGCCGCCATCCCAGGAGACACGGACCTTGTCCTAGACCTGGTCCGTGAGGAGATCTGGCTCGTTCGCGGCGGGTTGACGTCCAACGAGACCGAGACGGAACGAGACCGACTCCTGGCCCTCGTCACGGGACCGCGCAGGAGCGTCGCCTCTCCTTCCTCGCCCTTCTCTTCTCGCACATCAGACTCCCTCACCTCGACCGACGACGACGATCGCAGCTCATCCACCTCGCTCTGACTAGGGTTGGGTTCTGGACCGTTCGGTTCCACCCTGAACACGTCCTCTCCTCCGTTGGTGGGAGGACGAGGAGCATCGACAGTCACTTTGGGCGGCGGCGGCGATTGCTGCTGCTGTTCGGACGGTGACGCTTGTACATTCCCAGTGATAGGACCGTCATTCCCGCCAACCGGTTCCAGAATGGGCTTCTGGGTGCTCAGGGGCTCGCAAGCCGGAATGGACGTAGCGGAGGAAGAGGCTGGGGGCAGGATCGCGGCCGAGGGACGAGCGGCGGCGATGCGGCCAGACCGTCGGGCTTCGGCCTTGGCCACGGCGTTCTCGGCCCTCTTTCGAGCCTGCTCGACCTTGGCGTTGTCCGTCTTGGAGGGGGAGAGACCGGCGGCCCTCTGCCTCAGGAGGCCCTGCCGAAGCTTGTCAGCTTTGTCGTGGAGCTCCTGGATCGAAGCCTTCTCCTTTTCGAGCCTCTTTCTCTCCGCTTCCTCCTCCCTCTCTGCCTTCTTCCTGGCCGCCTCGAGCTTCCTCTCCTCGCCCCTCGTTTGCCTGGCCAGCTTCTCCTCCTCCCTCTTCGAGACGACCGGTGACGACTCCCCTCCAGGCGCGTCTGATTTGGACGTTTCCGCCTGGTCCGTCGCCTGAGAGCCCTCGACTGTGGCCGCATCCGGGACTGTGGCTACCTCCGCCGCCGCCTGCCTTGGGGTCCTCTGGGAACGTGGGCTAGAGTACGTCGTCCCGATGCGTTGCGGGGATTGGGCTTGCCTCGTCCAATCGGGTGATTTCTCCCTGCCACCAACTTGGGTTTGGTCGTCGGCGGCCACCTGCTGGACCTCATCCACGCCTCCCTGGGTCTGGCTCCTTGCCGCTTCCCCTCGAGTCACGGCCTCCTGCTCCTCTTGAGTGGACTGCTGCGACACGTCCACCAGACCTCCTTCGCCAGATTCCGCGTTGGTCGGAGCACCATGCGCTCCGCTCTCCCCCGATCCGGCGGCCACTGTCTCGCTAGGCTCGACGTTAGCAGAGGGATGCTCGCTCCCTGACGGCTCTGGATCCGGCTCAGCCTCTTTGGTGTCACGTCGCTGCCGAAGCGATCGTTTCGGAGGAGGGGCGGGAGCGAGAGCAGCAGGGCCAGGGCCAGAGGTCAGCTCACCACTCTGAACAGCAGGATCGCTCGAGATCGCTACGACGCCATTCCGAGCTTGCCCCGTCGCTGCCTCTCCGTCAGCCGACTTTGCCGTGGCTTTGGCTGGCGACTCAGCCTTCCTCCTCGGCGAGCTGCGGATCGTAGGGGCGACGACGACGACTTTACCGGGGGAGACCGCAGGTACGTCAGGGCTCGCCACCACCGCGACTGGCTCGGTCCCAGGGGCAAGCGAGCTCACCTGAGGACCGGTTCCGTCCGCTCCCTCGCCTCGCGTTCCTGTTTCCGAGGTTTCCTTGACAGCCTGGTCCGCCTTTCCATTCGGAGGTGCGTGTGCGTCTTCCGACTCGGCCGGCTCGTTTTGCGATCCTGCTTTCTTGCCCTTGGCCACAACCTCACTTTGAGAGGCGGCCTCCTCAATCTTCGGGGCCTCATCCTTCTTGGAAGACTTGGCTTCAACCTCGACCTTGCGCCTCTTAGAAGGGGTGTCATGGTCCGGTAGGATCAGTCCACCGGGCTTGGAGTAAGGGGACGAGGTCCTCGCCCCCGTTTTCTCCGTGAATCCTTTCCTCTTCAGCGCCTTGATCGAAGACATGGCAGACATGAATGTGCCCTGCCCCCCTATGACGGCTGTGAAAGCAGGCGACTGGGTTGGTGTATCCCCTCGAGGAACGGCGGCAGCAGCAGATTTGACCTTTTTCCCTCCGACTGGCCCGTTTTCGGCTCTCTTGGGGGTGGACACGGACGCCGCAGGTGCGGCGGCGGAAGCAAGGACAGGGCTGGCTTTTGCAGGGGCACTCTCCTTATTCGCGGACGCGGCCGAACCCTCGACGCGGGACGGATCAACGACTTCCTGCAGAACGGTCTCGACTGCGACGGCGGAGGAAGCCTGGTCGACTTTGCCCGGTGACGACCGAGTGCTGGCCTTGTTCGAGCCACGCTTCAAGGCTGGAGAGGACGGGAGGGGCTCCCGAGCTTGGACAGCGGTTGACTCTTGGCTAGCTTGGCTCGTTGCGACGACGATCTGAGGTGACTTGCCATCGCTCGAGCCCTTCCCCGCATCGGTCGCGGGACGAGCAAGCTCTTTCGCCGAGGGTATCATGCCAGTCCGGGGCTCGCCTGACGACTGGGTCAAGTCTCTAACCTCTGCTGGAAGGTCGACGAATGCCTGGCCTGCGCCGCCCGAAGAGGAGGAGGCTGCCTCCTTTCCCTTGGTTGTTCTCGGCTTTTTTCTTGCCGGAGAAGCTTGAGCTTCCGCAGTCGGCTGGTTTCCACCCTTGGTCCCATCCAGGAGGTTGACTGCTCCCCCTCCACCAGCTTGGCTCGCATCCTCTTTCTCCTTGATCATCCTCGGCTTCCTCCTCGCGGGCAACATCTCCTCTCCACTTTCTGTGGTAGGAGAACGAGGAGGAGGAGGAGGATCAGGAATCGCCTCTGCGGGTGCGGCGACGGGGATCTTGACGGACCGCGCAGGGATAGGTGACGAGTAGAGGAGCGTCTTGCTTTCTCGAATGGCGGTGGTCGTGGCCTTCTTGCCTGGGTCCGTTGCCGACGGACTCGTCGAGCCGTACTTTACGACGAGCGTCATGGCTCCGCTGCGCCAAGCGTGCGCTTGGAAAGCCCAAAGGTCATCATCTTCCAGGGAGTGGGCGGTTTGAACGATGGAAGGAAGGGTGCGAGGTCAAAAGGGGGTATGCTTGAAACATTCTTTTTTTTGAATTGGTAGAACAGACCAACTCACCATCATCGACATCACATTCCATCCCCATTGGGCTGGTGTAGCAGAGCCCGATGGTCTCGGTCTCGTCGATCTTGAGCTTTTTCCTCACGACCGACAAGAGCTCTTCCAAAGTGGTGGGGAAGTGTTCTGTTCCCCCAAGGTGGAATGAATGCGTGAATTTCCAAGGGGTTAGAGGCAAAGGGCCCGGTGAGGGGGCGTGTGGGTTGCAGAAGCTTGAGCTCACCAGTCAAGTTATCAACCCCAAGGAAAGGTAAGGGGGTGGGGGATTGAAAGTCGGGAGATGACAATTTCGCTCCTAAGCCACCACTCACCATCGCAGACCCTCTCGAAACCCTTCCCCAGCGGACCTCGGAAGGAGACGACGGCCATCTCCCGCAGCGCCGGGAATTGCATCGGTTCGTCCTGAATCGCTTGATCGTCTTCAATGTCCCTGTCCCTCTTCCTTCCGAGCATGGCGACGTTCCTCGAGAGCGACCTGGCCCTGGACCTCGACCTGGACATGTTCGCCTTCTCCTCCTCTTCCTCCTCCGCTCTCCGTGAAATGCTCCTTCCCCTCCTCCCTCGCCTTGATTCGGTTCCTCCCCCTTTCCCCTCGTGCTTCGAAGCGGTGGTGGTAGGCCTCCGGGGCACTTGGGAGTTCGAGCTCGACTTTTTGACCTGGACCTCGTCTTCGTCGTCCGTCTCCTTCTCCGGAATGCTGCTAGGTTCGGTCTCGGTCTCGTTCTCGGAATCCTCCTCCTCCTCCTCCTCCTTCTCCTCCTTCTCCTCCTTCTCCTCCCGACCCCTACTCGCTTCCATCCCCCCAAAGACCTTCCTGACGTTCCGATCGAATGGCGCCTCGCCTCGCCTCTCCAGTTCGAGCACCACCGCCACCTTCTTCTCCCCTTCCTTCTCCATCTTTCCTTCGATCCGGCTCGGCCTCGACTCTCCTCCTCCATGTTTCCTCACCTCCTCCCCTTTCCCTTCCTCTTCCTCCTCCCCTGTTGACTTGCTCATCCTCCTCTTCCTCTGCTTCCTCTTCTTCTCCGCTCTCCTCTTCCTCTTCCTCTCCTCGTCCCCCTCCTCCCCCTCTTCCTTTCCAGTGTTTCGCTTCTTTTTCCCTTCCGACATAGTTCTTCCGGCTTGCTGCTGCTGCTGCTGCTGCTGCGGATCCTGTCCCTTCCTTCCTCCTTCCACCGGTTTGAGAGCTTTGGTCGACGCTTGCCTCGCCTTGACACCTCGGGACACGGGGGAGGCGTTGTTGGTGGTGGGTGACATGTTTGGCGAGGAAGGGGGAGAGGAAAGGGGAGGAATCGCTCCTCTCACCTATCGAGGGGAGGATGACACACCAGGGAGCCGGTGACGATGGTCCAGTGTCAGAAGGGAGACGTGAAGGGAGATGAGGAAGGAAAAGATGATGAGAAAAAGAAAA
>KZ820385.1:0-12454 GCA_003144235.1 Violaceomyces palustris
AAAAAAAAAAGGTGGGAGGGGGTTCCTTCAAACGAACAGACTGGCGTCGATCCCCTGACCATCGAAGCTGGTGACGCAGATCCTCTGATCCTCGCTGGCGGAGAGGATGAAGGAGGTCAGGATCTGTACGTCAAAGATCCTGGCCGAGTGAAGTTTGAGTTGCCTGACGACCGAGGGAGGTTGGTTTGCTTGGATTCGGCTCGAATCCCAGAGTCGGATCATCCTGTCGTATCCTCCGCTGAGGATGAGGTTCCGATGGGGATGGTAGGAGAGGGCTCGGACGAGAGGGTTGTGAGCTTGGAATCGACTCTTGCATTCTCCGCTCTTGGAATCCCACGTCCGGATCGTCTGGTCGTTGGAACCGCTGATGATCTTCTCCCCTTTGAAGACGACGCACGCCAATCCTCTCTCGTGACCGCTGAACGTCCTTAGCGTCACTCCGCTCTCCACTTGCCACAGGTGGATGCAACCGTCTCCCGAGGCCGTCACCACTTGGTCACCTTGGAGGCTGGCGGCGTTCACGGGTCCTTGGTGAGCCGTGTACTTCCGGTGAAGCTCGAACTCCCCCCCCCTCTTCCAGACCCTCACCGTCGAGTCCTTGCTGCAGGACAGGATCCATTCCGTCCCTAGAGCCACGTCCAGGATCCCGTGCTCGTGACCCCTTAGGACGGCCAGTACGTAGCTTCGAGCCTCCTTTCCCACTATCTTCAACCACCTCTCGTTTCCTTCCTCGCGAGTCACCCCAGTCTCTTCGCGCCCTTCACCACCATCCTTGGCGTTGATGTCCAACACCACGGCTTGCCCTTCGTTCACCTCCGTCTCCTGACGTAACCGACAGATGGCCTCGTAATCCCAAACGCGAACCGTCGCGTCCGAGCTTCCGCTCACCAGCATCCTTTCGTCGTGCTGAAGGCACAGCACGCTCCCCGAGTGACCGAGCAGGTTGGTGTCGAGCCGGAACGAGTCGGCGTCCCAGATCTTGATCGTCTTGTCCCTCGATCCCGAGATGATTCTTCCCGAGCTTCCCGTCCCGATCCCCGGGTCGAAGCGGACGCAGTAGACGCTGTCCTCGTGACCCCTTAGGTACCTTTTCGTCGGGTGGAACTTGAATTCCTTCCCCTTCACCACACCAGCACCGCCACTCGATCCACCAGCCTCCCTCTCCTCCCCTCCCTCCTCCTCCTCCTCCACCACCACCTTGGGACCCCCTGGCGAGTATCTGTAAGGGTTCCAACGCCTTTCGAGTGTCAGCCTGTCGGCGTAGAGTTTCGGCCAATCCAGCGTGTGGCCCACACTTTCCCCCTCGTCGTCGACGTCTTCATCCTCGGCGTTGACCTTCGGCCTTGCGATCGTGAAGGACGAGTCCGCCGCCGCTCCGGACCAAGAGCCAGGCCGCTGTTCACCGCCGAACGCATCGTTCTCGCTTGGCGAGAGAGAAGAAGCCTGAGCCGCGGCCCTCTTGATACCTGCCGGCGTCGAGGGACCTCTGACCGGACTGCTGAAGAAGGAGAATCTGCTCGAGGAAGCCGATCGGACTGGACTGGTGGTGGCGTCCGCGTCCTCGTTGAATTCCAGGTTGCTTCTCGATCCGGAACCCACTCTACGACTTCTCGGATCCTCGTCCACGTTGACGGCTCCTCCATTCCCGTTTTGCTTCGGACCAGACGGGTTCGTCGTCGCACCGACACCGCCCAAGTGGAGCCCGGAGAGGTCTGGCAGGGAAGGTAGGTGGAGCGTCTCCCTCCAAGTCTTGACCTTGCTTGGTGAGTCCTTGGCGTTTGGGGTATGGTTGGCACCTTCCGACTCCTTCTCCTTACCCCTCTTTCTATCAGCCGACCTGGAGGAAAAGGGAATCTCGGTCCCACCACCACCACCACCACCACCAGGGTCCTCCCCCTTTTGCTTACCCTTCCCCACGCTCTCGCTCCTTCTTGACCTTGACCTCTTCTCTAGCACCATCTCGGCATCGTCCCTAATGCCCCATCCTGGGTTTCGAAAGAAGAATTCCCTCCAGATGATGTTATCCATGGCGACCGACCTCCAGACCTTGTTGACCATGGCAGCGTTGAGGACGTCCTGGTGACTGGGGAGGTGGTAGATGATGCAAAGCGCCAGTTCGAAGGGAAGATGGGAGACAAAGTCGACCCCGGCTGACGTCGACTCGACAAAGCCTGTTTGTTCCTTCGTCCTGGTGAGAGACGAGGTGGGAACTGAAGCCTTGGGGGGAAGGGGGACGTGAAAGCCAGTGTAGAAGCCAGATGGATCAAAGCTTTTATCGATCGTGCTTCGGACGACGTTCACCGAGGCACCGGTCGTCTCATCGGTATCGTTCGACGAGGAGGAGGAGGAGGAGGTGGTGGTGGTGGTGGTGGTGGTGATGGCGGGGTGTTCTTCTGCTTCCTGGTTGGACTTGAGGTTTGAGAGGTTGGTGGTGATGGTCAAGGAACCACTTGTGCCTTCTCTGACCAGACTCCTCCTACCATTCCGATCCTTGCTTGTCTTGGTCGTGGTTGTGGTCGTAGAGGGGCAAGGGGAGGAGGAGGAGGAGGAAGAGGAGGAGGAAGGACTGGTGATGATGGGTGTGACGCCACTCTCCCTACTCCTACCGATGGGATTCGACATGTTCTTCAGGATGGGAGGAGGGGAATCTCGACTTGGCAAGCACACGTGAAGAGAGGTTGGGGTGATGGTCCTCTGCTTTTCCGCTATCCTTGTGGTGGTGGTGGTGGTGGTGGGAGGAGGAGATTGCGGGGACGAGGTCGAGGGAGGAGAGGAGGAGGATGGTTGGTTTGAGATGGTCATCTCTTCTCTTGCTTCCCTTCTCTTGATTTGCTTCTCCTTGTCGCCATGGGATGGGGGAAAGGAGCCACGGGTGGTTGGTGATGCTTTGTACAGGATCGGTGAGGTGTAGACCGCCCTCTCAAAAGGATGAGGTAGCAAGGTAGTGAGAGGCAGG
This sequence comes from Violaceomyces palustris, assembly GCA_003144235.1. Taxonomy (NCBI): domain Eukaryota; kingdom Fungi; phylum Basidiomycota; class Ustilaginomycetes; order Violaceomycetales; family Violaceomycetaceae; genus Violaceomyces; species Violaceomyces palustris. The sequence continues at coordinate 2,957 of KZ820385.1, forward strand.
TGGGCGGAACTGGTCGAATGGATGGGGGAATGGGAAAAGGTTGGTAGATTGCAGGTTTTCCACAAAATGGCGCCCGAATCAACCGCGGTCCCAAGGCCTCTGGTTACAGTGATGAAAAGCACAAGCCAATCCCCCACACCATCCCACACCTCCTCTCTGTGACCAAGGCTTGAAAAATGGTGGTATCCTCTCTCTCCACACGGTCGTTGCCCCAGCAAGGCATCATGAAAGGAAAGGGGAGAGGAGGGCATACAAAGCAGAGTTTCACTGGGCTAGACTCTGATCCCTTACCAAGAGTCAGGTCGAGAAGGCACAAGAGCAAAAGAGGCATCATTCGGATCCATGTTCCACCGCATATGCGGCATGCACGTGGTTGTACGTGTGTATGTGTGTGTGTGTGTGTGTGTGTGTGTGAGAGTGTGTTTCCGTCTGTCCGTGTGTGTATGTACAAGCAAACAAACCGGAAGATCGATCGCCCCTGAATGAAGAGGAAGAGGAAACAGAAAAAGGATTGAATGAAAAATTGAAAACCAAAATCGAAATCAAAGGATCTGCCTCCCATCTCGTCCTCCGACGCTCAGCGCACCGGGGTAGGCGTACCCCGAGCTTGACGGGGGACCGCCGCCGCCGCCGCCGAGGAGCCCGAATCCGGACTTCATCCCGCCGCCTCCTTGTCCGGCCGCGTTCCGAGGAGCAAAGCTGCTCCCGTTCTGATCCATATACGGTGAAGGTATGGGAGACGAGGTGGCCGAGACGTAGTTGGACCTTGTGGGGGATGGCAAGGCGGCGGCCGCGCTCACCATCCCGCTGGGACCGAGCGGCCCCATCATGCCCGCCGGGCTTGGGGACCTCCCCCCGCCGCCGTCCTTCCTATCTTTCATGGGCGTCGTGCCCCCGCCTCCGCTTCCCTTGCCGCCCCCGAACCCTTCCGCCCTTGCAGACAGCAGCAGCTCTCTCGTGTCGACCACCGTCAGCCCCCCGTGGCCGTTCGGCACGGCTGGCGTCGTCCTCGAACTGCCGTTGTGGTGGTAGTTGGACGCCCTCCTCGCGTCCCCCTTACCGATGCTCTCCACCCTCCTCAGCCCGCCGTGGTTGGAAGGTTGCTTCGACTTGTGCCCGTACAAGGTCTGCGGCTCGTCGTCGTTCATGAACATCGACTTTCGGTAGGTCCCTGGACCGACCGAGTCGATTCGGCTCCTTCTCGTCGCCGGGTCGACCATGTTGGCGTTGTTCCTCGCGTAGCGGCTCTGCCTGTTGCCGTTGGTCGCGGGCGGCGGCCCCCTGGAGATCGACTTGTTGTTCCTGTGCCAATGTGGGCCCCCGGCGCCAGTCCCGTTCGAGCTCGACCTCGGTGGGTACACGTTGCCGCCCCCGGTCGACGACGACCCTCCTCCACCGGGTGGCCCTTGGCGCGCGTACATGGCAGCGATCGGTCCGCCAACAGCGTTGTAGTCGAAAACCTGACCCGGTTGGAAGCCAGAGCCATCCGGCGCCGTGCTGGGTCCCTGGCCCGGCCTCGAGGTGTCGTACTCGTCGGCATAGCTGCCAAGTTGCGGATGCTGACCACCCGCTCCCCTCCTGACGGCAGCAGGAGGCCCCGGAAGGTTGACGCCGCTGCTCAGACCACGGCTGTGCGTCCCTGGGATCTTTGAGGGATGCGACTGGTGCGATCGATCGTCGTCCTGCGATCCGCTCACGTCACCGTCCTCATACCTTCCTCCCATCCCCATTGGCGACGCCGAGTCGAGAAGGTTGGCGCTCGAATGCTCCGGTGTGTCACGTTCGGGGTAGTTGCGAAGGCTGCTCGCCTGGTAACCCGCCGCCGAGGGTTGGTACATGGGCCTCGACTGGAAGTTGTGCTTTGCCTCCGACCTCGGCTTGTTGGTCAGCTTGCAGATACCGCTGACCAAGACCAGGAGGAGGAAAAGCCCGAACAGACCACCCACCAGAGTCAAGGCTACCCATAGATCTATACCCGAATCATTCCGATCCTTGAGTATCGACCGCCTTTGGGCAAAGCTTTCAAGACCTTGCACGCCTCTAGCTTCGACGCCGAGGTCGGCAGACGTGTAGAGTAATGCCGGGGAGCTGCGAACGATTCGCTGATAGGCGCGTGTGGCAGAGGTGCAACATGTCGGCGTTTCAGTCGAACCAAGTAAGGGAAGATGAAATGTCCAAGTTCATTCAGCATGGCCCTCGCCTACATTCATGGTCAAAGAAAGAGGAGGGGAAAAAGAGGAACGAGAGAGAGAAAGTGCAACTCGCCCCCAAGGTGACCCTCGGATGAAGCTCAAAAAAGTGCTTCACCGTGACGGGCAACCCTTGGCTCAACTTGTGGGGCCCTAACATTCCCACTCCCCCCCAGCTGCACAAGCACACTCGTAAAAATAACGTTGGAGGGGGTTCACGGGACGGGCACTCACCTTGATCAACCGAGAATGCTTCCCAAGTGGCTCCATGTCGCCAAGTTTTGCCTATCTTTGGCCAGCCTCTACCTATCGCTGAGAGATGCTGTCAGACTGTTACGAAAAGGAATGAACGTATGCAGAGCCTAAAGCGATGGAATAGGGGGGCAGCTCCCCTCGAAGAAACAGTTCCTTGAGGGAAATCACAGGACCGATCGACCGCCCTAGAGAAGTCCCAGTCCTGACCGACGAAATATGGTTACGTGAGGCAGTGTGCAGAGATGAGCCGCTTGAGAACAGAAAAGTTGGAAGCCGCCCGACTTGTTGGGATGGATGGCCGGATGCAGGTGATTGCTGCTAAAAGGACGGTGCAAGGCCAAACCAAGCCAGAATCCACGGTCAGGAAACCTGAGCTAGTCGCTTTGGGGGTTTTTTTTATTTTGCTTTGAGGAGGAGTCCTTGCAAAAGGGGTATCAGAATGAGCAGTCTGAAGCGGTGGTACCAAAAGGAGCCTGGAGGAGATTCCGCTTGTTCTTCGTTTCGTTTCGTTTTTTTTTTCCCTTTCCTTTTCTCTTTCTTTGTAGCAGCAAAAGGATCGGGACAAGAGGAGCAGATTCAAATCCTGCAGAAGGCGAAGGTGATCTATGGCCGGTCCAGCGGATCCTCTGGAACCCTGGTGGGGATGGAGGGAAAAGTGGTAGAAGGAGAGGGGAGAAGAGGTGGTGGTGCAGGGGAGAAGAGGTGGCTGATGTTGGGTGACCGAAGGGAGCGTGGTGTCGAGTTGGCGGGTGGAATAGGATGTTGTGACCAAGTGGAGAGGTAGAGGTCAGGGAACGAAGCTTGGGTCGAAGAAGTTGATTCGGAGGCAAGCACGAGGGGAGGGGGGAAGGGAAGTGATGAGAAAGGGTGGTCTGGAAAGAGGTCTGGGAAGGGTCGTGCCTGAGGGAGTAAGAGAGCGTGAGGGTCAGGGGTCAACGCAGTCGGGGATTGCGACCAAGGTGGTGTAGGGAAGGTTGTTGGAGTTGGGTAGGCGTGCGGATGCTGGACAAAGAAAAAGAAAGTAGAAATGGAAAAAAAGAAAAACACCTCGGACCCCAGGTCGAGCTCAGAAGAGTCGTTGTTGTGAAGAGGCCAGAGAGGGGAACAAGAGAGAGTGCGGATCAGAGAGAGACCGAGGGAGAGGGAGAAGGAGAGGGAAGGGGGGGTTGGAAGTGACATTGAGCGTTAGAGATGTGAAAGAAAAAAACCCAACCACCTGTGGGTTGAGCCGGAGTTTGAACCGGTGAGGGAGGAGCGAAGGTGGAAAGAGGGTTGAAAGCTGGGGGGGGGGGAAGATAGAGGTGTGTGAGAGTGTGTGTGTGAGTGTGTATGTGAGAGAGAGAGTGAACGAGAGAGAGAGAGAGAGAGAGAGAAAGGGAGAGGCGGGAAGGGAGGTGGAAAAGGAGCAAAGAGAGACAAGACAGGGTCAGTCCCGAGTCGAGGCGTGTTTGGGGGTCAGCGTGCCATCAACGAGGGGGGGAGGGGGGGGGGGAGGGGGGGGGAAGGGGAGAGAGGAAAAGAGGGAAGGAAACGAGCGAAACTCAGACCCAACCTATTTTGGATTTACAGTATAATTTTACGTGCGAGTACATGGTGGTTGCAAGTGACTGGCGATGATCGCTCGGATCAACATGTCTGCTGCCAACCCATCTACGATCAGCAATACAAGATAGAAGGATTGGGATTCTAATCGCGGCATGGGTGGGTCGCGGTGATTCTTGTTTGTCACTCATCCTCTCTTATTTAGCCTGGATCGCGCGACCCTGATTTCGAAACTTGAATCCTCATGTGGATGCGCTAGGATTAGATTCGGTTTGTATTAGATGTGGTGGGCATAGCATGTCGCGAGCTCGGTTCGGCACCAGAGCCACCTGGAATGGGACCTTGGAGTCGAAGGAGGGCAAAGAGGGGGGCCACCCACCCTGCGCGCCGCCCTCGGCCCCCTTTCCTCCCCTGAAGGAGGGTCAGGAAGAGGAAGAATGCGCAGGACGGCAATCGACGTTCTTTCTTCCTTGTATTCCTTTCTGCCTCTTTCACCAGGTACGGGTGAGTACGCGCTGGTTCGCACTCCCGTACCATGAGCGAGATCCTTCCCAAATGCGCAGATCATCGATTCGAGCACCCACGCCAAACCATTCATTCACCTGCCCTCGCACCTTGACGGGGTGGTGTCAACCTCAGCATCCATCAAGCCTCGTGGCGATCCGAGGTGATGCTGTCTCAAAGGGTTGGAAGGGAGCGCAAGGCTGGCTGGCGTCTGCTGTGAAGGGAAGCGGAGAGTGGGTAGATCTTGCTCGTACGCACTGCGTTCACCCAGCCAGGAGCGAAAAACAGTCTGAGTCAGTTGCCTGCATGTATGCACAACCCCCTTCGAAACCTCTCCTGTCTCGCAGGCAGAGCCTCCCTCGCCCGCCGTCGGGAGGGGCGGTTCTGGGCAATAAACTTGATCCCCCCTTTCCCTCCCCTCTCCCCCATCTGATTTCCGCGAACGAGGGGAGAGGTTTCGGATTCCCCCTACTGAGTCTCTTCTCTCATTTCCGCCCAGAGGAAAGGGGGGGTTGGATGGTGCAAGATGGTTTTGCGCTCTTCCTGGGTAGAAGAGGATCAACCCTGGGGACACGCGCACCTCCCGGGGGGGCTAGCCGATCTCATCTTCCGGGCCTCCGTCGTCGAAAGCAAGTAGGCATCTTAGTGGGGATTTCCTTCATTCGATCGTTTCCCTTTTCGGAGCAAGAGGGTCGCAAGGCCGGCTCTATGATGGGTACGGTGCACACCATCAACATACTGTGGTAGGCTGTGAAGATCTTGGCGGAGAACCTACAGAGAGGTCCATCCAGGAGAGGCCAAACCTTGAGAGAGGGTGAGGAACAGGAAAAGGTGAAGAGCAAGAAGGTGGTTGGAAATGGGAACGAAAGGGCACGATGGCGTGAGAGGGAACAGGGAAGAGGTCCCAACCACCCATCTCTTTCCAACCTCCTCCTCTCCCCTTGCCTTTAACCTTCCCCCCCCCCCCCAAGACACCACTTCGCGTCTAATGACTCGATCAACCCTTCGATGCCAACGGCTGCAGGGTTTCACAGAACGGTCGCCTTGCGAGTGCAACGTACGCGCATACAACTCACATCTATTCCTCCTTGACTTCCCTCGCGGCATGGCCAGATGGGGAAAAAGAAAAAACAGGAAACGAAGAGAGGGAGATGACGAGTGGGCGAATTGAGAATTCTGTCCGCTTCGTTTTTTCTGTTCCGGTTTCTTTTCCTTTCTTTTCTTTTCCTCTTCCCCCGCCCCCACTCCTTTTCCCCTTCAGGATCAACGAAGCGTCAGACGAAAGAGGCAAGGTCAGGTAAGGGGGCGGGAAGCGGGGGAGGAGGAGGGGGAGGCCGGCGGTGGACTTGCATGGCAGCAACCTTTGAAATTCAAAACAAACCCCCCCCCTCCCGATCTTGCCCCGATCCCCCAACCAAGTCTTTCCTCCCCCCCTTTCACGACGCTTCATCTCTCCCCTCTCTCCACCCGCCCCCCATTTTTCATCCGATTGGCTTGGGCCGAGCCTTCTACCCATTCCAACCAAAGACTGATCTTGCGCCAAAAAAAGAGAAAAGCAAGGTGGAAAGCAAGGGAGTTCTCGTTACGATCTGAAAGTAGTGAGCGATCGCTCCTTTCCTTCACGCGCGAAAGGGACCAGAATGAAGAATCAACCTGCTCAAGCCCCGGGGGGGGGGGGGGGATTCTTTGAACGAGGAGGGTGGGAGAGGGTGGCTAAAGAAAATCTTGGCGCCCTTCTCCATAGACCACTACCCATGTCAAAGCCAGCAGGATTCGGCTGTCTTTTCTTTTGTTTTTCTTTTTTTTTTTTCTTCTCCAAGAGGGGAAAGGGTGGCCGAGCTACATGGAGAGGGAAGGAAGGAAAGCAAACGTGATTCACATCGTTCCTCACATCGTTCCTGGAGATGGGCGAGACCCCGAGTGACAAGCCATTAAACAAGGGGGAGGGGAGGCAGCAGTGAAGGTTGGAAGAAGGGGGATTAGTCATCATCAACCTGGAACGTCTGGACCGGGCTTTCGGGGGAAGAGTGGGAGAGGGAAAGTCTGTCGAGGAGGGAGGGGGGGGGAAGAGTTGATGGAAAGAGTTGATGATCATGGTGTCCAAAGTCGGACGACGATGATGGTCGTGTAAAAACGGGAGACGGCAGGGGGAAGAGCAAAGGGTTGGAACCGAAACTTTCCAAAAATAGAAGCGAGGGGAATCTTCGACCAAGTTTTGTTTTTTTTTTTTTTTTTTGCCGTCCTCGAACCTGAAAGGGGGAGGGCTTTTTCCTCAGGGGTTCAGGTTTAGGGCGACTCAAGCTTGCAGGTCTCGAAGCGACGAGAGCGAATCTGCATTCTATGATCTGTGAATCTTGGATCGCTTTTCAGCTCTCTTCCTCTTCAGGTGTTCGAAAGCTCACCTGCACCAGTCCAAGTCTTGGTGCTTTTCATTTCAATCTTCTTTTTTTTGCTCTTGTTGCTCTTCTCCGGGACCACCAGGTCGATTCGTTTGGTTTGGTTTCCGTCCTCGTCCTTACCCCTCGAGTCAAGGACCCCAACCTGAGACAGGGACCCATGCAGAAGCGACGCCTCGTCGTGCGTGTCTTCGACAAGGCGACCCCAGGCCAGCCCCGCGGCCCGCCACCATGATGAATGACTAATACTCACGACTATGCACATGTGTATCCGCATGAACATAGGAGACTGTTTACCCCTAACACACTTTTTTAAAGTGGGAACCCGGATGTAAGTTCAAAAGGAATCCGAGTTGGACTAAGCAAGATCCTTCCCTAAGACAGTTTCTATTTCCAGCATTATGACCGCTCGAGCCGGAGCCCTAAAACCACCAAGCGACCAACCCGACCAAGCAAGTAGAGTAAAGCAGGAAAGTGTAGATTCGCCTCTCAACTCGGGAATCCGAACGGGGTGTGGACCACGACTCGTTTCTGCGTCGGGTGATTCGACGACACTCTGACTCCACCCCCAAGCTGTTGACTTGGGATTCTTGAAGACCCCATCTCCCACCGACCCACCGCTTCACCTTGGCCCCTTGGCTGGCAAACAGGTTGATTCGATTTTACCTGTCTCTTCCCCCCCCTTAACGACGACGTCTCCTTCTTTGTTTTTTTCGACTCTAATCAGGTCACCTGTGTTTTGATCACGAGTTTTGCCAAGTCACCGTCCTCCCCCCCCCCACACACACACCCTTCCCCTTCCCCACACCAGAGGCGGACCGGACCACACCTTCCTAGTGGATGAGCGCTGCCAACTTTTCCTTCCCTCCTTCCCATCACCATCCTCTCCCTGCATCCTCTCCTGCCTTCCATTTTTTTTCAACCATCATCCCATCTTCCCCTTTCATTTTCATCTACTCAACCCACAACCAACCGCGAACGATTGTCAACCTCCTCGCTTTCGATCATCGCGCCAGAGGTAGATCCCACGCCTCCCTCGTCTCGCGTTCGGAATCCCTTTCGAACAACCACCCAAACCTCTTCTACATCGCCAGAGCCAAAGATTCAGAGAGACACCCAAGCTGAGGTCGGCTCTCCCCAAAGTCAGCCAGCCATCCTCACCTCACCCTCATCAAAAGGGAGCAGGCATCCAGGTAGAGAAGCCTCAGGAAGAGACGGGGACAGAGAGTGTGTGTGTGTGTGCGTGAGAGAGAGAGAGAGAGAGAGAGAGAGAAGAGGGCCAGGGCTAGAGGGTGGCGTCAAAGGATTCACCACAACCAGGACCTCTCTACTTTCCTCTTCGATCCTCGACGACGTCAAAGGAAAGGAGAGGGAGAGGGGAAAGCACACCCACAACTCTCTCTGGTTCACCGCTCGGCATCGACTCGACCAACAGCCACCATCGATCTTCACCTTTCCCTCCTTTCTTTCCGCTCTTCCTCATCCACTCTCCCTTTCTTCTTGCCCTTTGCAAGTGGACCTCTCGCCACCAACCCTCCTTCATTTTTGTTCCCAGAATGGGTGAGTACACGTCCCCTTCCTTTTCAAGACGCCCCTGGGTGGCACGAACCCACTTGGAATGCATAACGACTCGGTCGAGGAAGGCGCCTGGTGGACAGCCCCTCTGCGATTCGTGGAAAGAGGGAGAGAGAAGGGAGGTTGTGGTCCCCTTCGATTCCCATCCTTTGCTTCTCTTCGTTCCCGCTTCTTCTCTTTCTATTTTTATCCTTCTCCTCCATTTTCATGCGAAAGGGGTGACAGAATGAAACGGATGCGAGAGAGGGGGATCCAAGCATGGAGAGAGAGAGAGAGAGAGAGAGAGAGAGAGGCCCGCTGCATATGCCCGCCTCAATCCTGGTTTTCTTTCCCCATCGTCCCTCAACGCCAATATCCCCTCCCCTTCCCATCATTTTCCCCATTGGGCGTGAAAGAAAGTTTGAATTGCATGGCTGAGGTTGCGAGGCCAGGGTGGCGCCGACGGGGATCTCGTTCCAATATCCTCCTCGAGCAGGGATGTTGGCTTTCGATGTCCCACCAACCCCGAAGGACCTGCCCAACCCCCCACCCCCACCCTCCGCCGTCTTTCATGCAATCCACAAAACTTGCCTAACAACACGCGGCGCACGCACGTAGGGGACACCCTCCCGCATCGATTTTTTTTATTTCTGTGGAGGAAGGAGGAACGCGCATGAGAGGGGGGATCTGCGCTGGAGAAGTAGTAAAATAAAAGGTAAACCACGTCAGAAGGAACGGGGAAGAGGCGGATTCGGTTTGGTGCTGGCACAAGCCTCGCACCTTTCCCCCAGGTTGGGATGAATGTAAAGACGCCGAGATCAGTCCCTCATCTCGCTCTCTCTCTCTCTCTCTCTCTCTCTCTCTCTCTCTCGCCCTCTCACCGAAGCTTTGGTGGAGAGGGAGAGGGCGAGAGTAGGGAGGGGAGAAGGAGGGAGGGCAGAGATCTGGACGTTGTTCGGAGAGATCTCGTTCTCAAGGGTGGAAGTAGGAAAAAGGTTTGGGAAGGAGAGGATGGTGAGAGGTAGGATATCCCTCTTCCCCTCCCCCCCCCCCCCCCC